>JAMZAV010003245.1:0-95002 GCA_024449915.1 Sweltsa coloradensis | reverse complement strand
TTGTCATTATACACGTTATATCGTGGGGGTATTCCATCCCTAGGGACCAAGTACCCCCCTTCGTCTTTATACACGTTATATCGTGGGGGGTATCCTAGCCCTAGGGACCAAGTACCCCCTTTCGTCTAATAACACGTTATATCGTGGGGGGTATCCTAGCCCTGCGTAGGGTACTCCAGCCCTAGGGCTAGGATACCGGGGGGGTATCCCATCCCGGGGGTATCTTGTCCCTGCTACACCGGCAGGCGGCAAATGCATATTACACGAAAACACGCCTCTCTGTTGTGTCCGTTTGGAACAAATTTTCCAGACCACAAATATTTCGGCATGTCTCCAGCATCTCTGACATAGCATTTGTCGAACCCTGCATGGCTTGCTTTGACCGAATAACCGTTAGAGGTAGCTCATGCATAACGCGTGAGACTCTGATTTGGAAGGAAACGGTTGAATCCCGTCACCAGCAATCCTAGCTGAAAGTTTCATCCGGGAATTCTTGAGCCCTTAGGCGAATGCCGGGATGCAAGCCTATTTTAGTTTTTATTTCTAGTGCAGTGCGTACAATGTTTTCACTCATATTCAATTAACAAATTCTGTAATTAGCAAAATACATACTTAATAGGTACGTTGTCTCTATAATGCTAAGTTGGTTGGAATCCGCCCGGAGAGTGAAAATCCTGAGATCTATAATATACCTTGTGGAGACAATTTTTAATTTCTGTTTCATGATAACCCACCAATGCACTTCTCAGGGCTAAACAAAATTATACAAACATGTCAATCGTGTGGATGTGTGCGTGTGTCAATACAATGGATCTACTGAAACACGCGCCATCGAAATAATGGATGGTCATGTAGAATCGAACACAAAATAATTCCAAAACTGAGCCCTACTCATATTTTAAATATGCATATTACAACAAACTACAATCACTGCGTGCCCCTATCTCGAGCGGAAAATTTATAAGTTATGTTTTATTTTATTAAATCCACACAAATATTAAGTTCCATTAAAAAAGTAAATACGGCCTAATACAAAAATACTAATAGTAGACCGTATAGGGGTAATGTGGGTAATGGGGAACACTTTTTTAATGTTTTCACTTCGTTAATTAATTGTAATTTTGTGGTTAACTTTTTTCAACAAATTTTTTTTTCATAGAGTCTGTGGGGGTATATCCTTTAGTACTGTGGGAATTATAAACTTTGATTTTAAATCCAGAATAAGCAAGGTAATTTTTAAAAAAATACGAGCTTGTTCCTCATTACCCTAGCTCCGAGGGTAATGGGGAACAAGGCTTGCTATAGCCATAGGGTCGTGTTGTAAAATATTTGGGGTAATTAGGAACATAGAGCTTGACGCCAAAATTCCATTGCAATTTGCCAAAATAAAATGTGAAAATAAATGGAAATTTTACGGGTAATTGAACAATGAAAAATACTTTATCTGGGAAACAACCCTGGAAACAGGGGTAACAATAGTTAAAACTAATGACAATGAAAACAAAAAACATTTTGATATTAGCTTTCACTTATTTTTATGGTCATTATGTAAGCAGCTTACATAATATTAGATGAGTCTTTGTAAAAATAGGTCAGATTTGACCACACTTCCAACTTAAGGTAAAAAGGAACATAAAAGTGCGATGAAGGTAGAAATGCATATAAACATGACTAGAAGCCTACTTTAAAGAAAATAAGTTGACAGAAGTCATGAATCAGGCCCACATGTCTGAATAATGCTATGGCATAGTGCATTTATGCCTCTTTCACATCAACTTTAAAGGCAAACTTATACTTGATGCGATCGTTAGCCCCATCCATGTCGGGAAATGGGAGGATTGCAATTATGTCAGAAATAGTCATAATGGATACATCACTCTACTGCTATACATAGCCTAGATAGGCCTAATGATCATTGTTCACTGACTTGGTGCCCAATACACGATATTCAGGAACAACGATGTCTTGTATGATGCACACATATCGAAAAGTTTGTGCTTTTCTTTTTCCCAATTTAAATCGAGCTAGAATGAATTGACCAACTGCCAATGTCCCCAATGCCAATGCCAATGTGTGCCGATGTGTGTGTGTATGTTTGTTCCCATTTACCCCACAGATATTAATCCAGTGATAAATGGCTTGTTCCTCTTAACCTACGTTGTTCCTGATTACCCTCATTGTGTGTTCCTCTTTACCATCAAAATTAACTTGTTAGGGTAATGAGGAACATCATTAAATTTAATGATATGCATAAATGTTAAAAAATAATGAAAATCATGATCATGTTGACACAAGAAGTAGGTAACTTTCTATGCATGCTGTTTTAATTTGTGTTACTGCATTAGCCTGTAAAATAATTGAAAGTAGTAAAAAGTGTAAAAACAATAGCATGATTTTTTTACAGGGGGACAAAAAAAATTTAAAAAAATACTGAACATAAGTAGTAATGCAAGTAGTTGTAATTGCCTGGCCATAAACATCAATGCAGCTAAACAGTACATTAATTTTCATAATTTTGCTTTCAAACGGAAACAAGGGAATGCCACTGTTCCCGATTACCCTTTGTTCCCCATTACCCACATTACCCCTAATACAAAACCGTTAGACTACGTTTTAGCATTGTTTTCCAACAAAAATAATATATCGACTCTAATACATTATATTTACGAGTATATATATTTATATATAATTCAAAAAGTGACTACACCGGGGTTTGAACCCGGGACCTTAGCTGTCCGGGCTATGCTCTTACCAACTGAGCTATGCAGCCACCAATTTAAAACTGTCTAATTCTTGGTCTATTTTGTACATTACATGTACGGACAGCTAAGGTCCCGGGTTCAAACCCTGGTGTAGTCACTTTTTTAATTTTTGTCTAAAGTACTAACATAACAGAGTCATAGTCGCCTACTTATAAAGCCAAGGTTAAACATCGTATATCCCAACTCTAGGGTTATAGAGATGGTTTGTATTCTCTAGTTTTTTTCAGTGCTGCTCTACAAATGTACAAAACAGACCAAGAATTAGACAGATTTAAATTGGTGGCTGCATAGCTCAGTTGGTAAGACAAGCCCGGACAGCTATGGTCCCGGCCCGGGTTCAAACCCCGGTGTAGTCACTTTTTAATTTCTGTCTAAAGTACTAACATAACAGCGTCATAGTCGCCTACTATAAAGCCAAGGTTAAACATATAAATAAAACCATCGACCCAAGTCAAATATTATTACACACACAACACGAAATGTCTTACAATTACCGTATTCTATAATAAACACGCATGTGACCAATTGTTTTTTCAACATTAACCCTACACACCTACACCACACACTTCTTATAGCTTATTTTTCATGGGAGATCACACACTTTCTAAGTATGATAACTAGCACAGAGTCACGAAAAATAATTGAATGAAAATAAACCAGATTTGCCTATATCTCGATGTGACAGAATTGCGTCGGTTACAAGGTCACTGCATGTTACGAAACGAAATGAACGTCTGGTGTCCGCTTGACACTGGTAATTTACGACTCGGTGGCTGTCATCGGCCTACAGTTGTGCAATGTTGCACAAAAATAATAGCAGTATGCGATTGATGCGTATATTTAATAAATCTTCAAATGTAGTATAATAGGCAGATAACTTTGTAATGTTGGATAGTTTAAAAATAAAAATAAAATAAAAAAATTATAAATTTATTTATCAGCCCAGACTACCCATTACAAAATTTACATTGAAAAAGAAATATCTAGCTCAGTTGAGAACACAATAACTCGGGAAAGGCGCCAAAAATTAAAAAAAAAAAAAAAATCAATTTAAAAATTAAAAAAATCAATTAAAATTTAAAAAAAAATCAAAAAAATCAATAAAAATTATGTAAGTTGATTTTTATCAAAAAAAATTTTAATTAATATCAAAAAATTAAAATAATCAAAAAATGATCAAAATTAAATAAATTGAACTCAAAATGAATTAATTAGCTATCAGAATTAATTAGCCAAATTAATATTAATTAGTCACATATTAATGAAATAAATTAGTAGGCCACTAAGTCCTACCTTTGCTGACTGGGTCCTCTCCGATAACTGCCTTGCTGTTGTCTCTCGTTGATTAATGATTACCAAAAATTATGTATATTTAAGGAGTTGTCAAGGAAGCTATCTACATATGTGAAAGCGAAAAATTTAAGTTTCCATATATAATGTTCACCAAAAACACAAATACAAGCATGTCCCTACCTGCCTATTTGGTACCAAACTAGATTACAAAACCAAAAAGTGGGCGGCTAGTCCTGGAAGAAATATTAATTATAGAACATCGATAAAATTATTGTAATTAATCATTAATTTTGCACTCATCTATTTGTCGCTGAAGGTTTGTTTGAAGTCCATTGTTTGTTATTGATGTTTGAAGTAATCCATTTAGCGGTAGTGCACTACACAATAATCCTGAGTGGGCGTAGCACAATGATGGTCGTGGTGTGATTTTCTTCTTCTACCAGCTGATGGTCGTCTTGTGCCTGAGGCGGTTATTGATTTTTAGGTCGTCGGCAAGTCCAGATTATGTTGAAACACATTTGGTACAGCAATCTTACAGTTTATGAATGTGAAACAGTTCTAATGTCACGTGGTAGCAGTCACGTATCAACACATGTAGAAATGAGTTCGGAGATGTCAAATTGACATTTATAGCGCCCGTGGAGTCACTCTAATACTGAATTAATTATGCAAATGAAGTTCGGCAAACTTACACATGTCACGTGGTAGCAGTCACGTATCGACACACGTAGAAATAAATCATTAAAATAATACTTTTACATAATCGTTAAACACTTCCACTTATTCCGACATAGTACCGAAGAATATAACGTTGAAGCGCGTGTTATTTGTTTTAAATTTGGATTAGCGGACACGTCACACTATTCCCTAAATGAGGTCCGTCAAACAACTACATGATGAAGATGACAGCAGGTCGTCTCCTCCGTCGGTTCCAACTGTTGCGCACTTGTGCACCCGACTGCACCGTCTCCCGACACCTCCTGCCGGTTCGGGGTATTTTCACAGAAATGCCTTAGCACAGAAACGCCGTTACACCGAAAATAAAAGAACATTTTTCTAAGTTTTTACTTTAAAACTGAAAACCGTTTGGGCCTTTGCACCGAAACGCCGTTACACCGAAAATATCTATACTATTCATTTATTTCGGTCCAAAGGCGCACTCAGTATGGGCCTTAGCACAGAAACGCCTTAGCACAGAAACGCCGTTACACCGAAACTAATATTAAAAGTTACCGAGTAGGCCGTTACACCGAAAATAACCAAACAGTTAAGTAGTGCGACCGTGTGGGTCTTTACACCGAATTGCCGTAGCACCGAATCGCCGTTACGCAGAAAATTCTGCAAAAACTACAAAATATCAATTCAATTTTCGGTGTAACGGCGTTTCTGTGCTAAGGCATTTCTGTGCTAATACCCCGACCCCCTCCTGCCCACTACTCCCGACTACTCCTCACTTCTCCTAGCTACCTACCCTCTCGTCGGTCTTTTATAGCCTCGGTTTATCGTATCTCCAGTAAAAAGATTCAGGCGTTACACACACCCCCGCACCTACCCCTTACCTATAGTTGAACCGGTCGGCACAGTCACCTACAGATTGGTCGAGTTATACATTTCTAGAAACGCAGCGAAAACTGACCTCGCCGAGTAAGCATCCATCTAGAACCTTTAGAAGCCTAGCCCAATTATCTCGAGAAACCCTTCATCCGTGCTAATTCAGATGTTATTTTCCTCCCAAGCTATTCTAGGCTTATAACTTTCTACTAAAATCGTTAATAATTCCTTAATACTTAACCGATTCGATTGAAATAAAAAGCAAAATCATTAGTAATTTACAATCCAATGCATAGGTCTACTTCTTCCAGCTTCAAAATCTTCTAGAAATACCTTAATTACCTTAATTAATTAATCTGACAATTACGGCTATTAATCCAAATTAATTTACATTTCCGTCGATTCAAAATGAAATTAGATCACATTAGATCATCATTAATGTCATTTAAGTTAGCTCAGATTAATTAACAAGATATTACATTAATTACTTATTTTTGCATATTCTGCACATAATTATAGGCAAAAAAATACTGTAGACAGTTGGTAAGACATGCAAGTGTCACAACTTATCCAGATAAAATGAGGAAATACGATTTTAATTTCGTTTATATTTTTGGAACACAGATTGATTTTTTAAATTCTTTTCGGCAACTCGTTAATTCCTGTTTCCTTCCAGAAGAGTTAGAGTTAGAGAGAGTAAGAGAACTTTTCATTACATCGTGGGTGCAAATGAACCAAAGGCGAATTCACATCAGAGCGCTTTGCTTTTGCTTGATGTCCAGATATTATTAAATTATAGTTGGCGACTATGACGCTGTTATGATGGTAGTCTTATCATAGACATAATAAAAAAGGTGCCTCCACCGGGGATTGAACCCCGAACCTCTGATGTCTGGGCAGATGCTCTCACCCCTTTTTATTATTAATTTTCTTAACTTAAAAAAAATGGTCCCGTGCCGTGGTTGAAATAAAAAATATAATTTCATCTACCAAAATTTAATATTCAAGCAATAGCCAACAATAAAGCCACTTTGTTACGACTTATCTCATCTTAATTTGACAGCCGTGGTTCAATCCCCGGTGGTAACACTGTTTTAAAACCATTATAATATATACAATGTTAATTGAAATTGCCAAATAAAGTCGAATAAAATACTGTATTTAGATTATGTTTATTATCATCATGGAAAGTGGTTTTCCGCGTGCTTCAACCCATTTTTTTCTCCTATTAGAGATGTTTATGTTCGTACCCAAACAAATGGACTTGTTGCCATGAACCCTCCTCCCCCCCCCCCCCCACTTCCGCCTCAACTTCATATTAGTACATCACACGCTTTCAAAAGGCGATACACTAAAAATTATCTTACTTCAATTCACGTGCAGTAAAACTTGAAAGACTCAGAGATGCATAAATGTAATAACGCGCCGTGGCTGGATGTATTAATAATTGTTTCATTCTGTTGTGTTGTGAAATAATAAACAAAATTGTCACGACTGGGGATCGAACTCAAAACATACTGGTCCCTGTACATATAATAAATTGATATTTGGGATGTTCCGGTATCGAACAATTGTCTGTAAGAGTGCAATAAACATTGACGCCAAGCATAGCATTCTATAGCGCAGATCTATGCATAATGATTCAAATGGTGTCCTGCAGTAGTTCACGAGCAAAGTCATGCAGCCAATCAGAACAAGTTATTAACAAAATTATATGACCTGTCACTCAAAGTGGTGAAAAAGCTTCTTGTCGCTAGGTTGCGCCACTTGCTGGAGTCAAAAAAGCCTAAAATAGCGCCGAAACATGCTTTCGTACTTCCATTGTACAGCGGACACCCCTTGTCCAAAAATTCTCAGATTTTTAGGAATGCTAGTTAAAGGTGTCTATTTACACGTGTGTTGTGTACTTTTTCCAAAAAGTGCTTGGTAACGCCTAAAAAAATTCGCGAAAAAAGGGTAAATGTTAAAATATTCCCCAAAAGTTAACAAAATTTATTTAAAAAACAAGGGCAATATTGGAAAAAGTACACAACACACGTTCATTGGACGTCTTTACTGAGTAGAATAAAAAAAAAATTATAAAGATATCTCAATTGTGTCGTTAGATACGATGGAAGTACGAAACCACTGCAACACACCGAAATAATACAGGGTCCAGTAGAGCCTTAACATAATTCTTCTCAAATTAATTTGAAAAACACAAGCAAAATACTGTGCACCCTCATGATATCAGAGCGGTAAAATATTACAACTTTTGAAGCGATACTTTACGAAACAAAAATATGACCAAAGTTAGTGCGATGAATCGATGATCCAATTAAAATATACTAGAAACGCTCAGTTGGACGCGTTGATAAGCAAGCACGTGCTATAGCTAGACCCACATTGCACATTTTTTTAAATTTTAAAATTTGCGACGTTCGCTGTCCACGGGGCCATGTTTCCAATATTATTATTATTGGCAAGGTATTTGGGTAAACCCGTGGGTAAACCTTTACTTTGAGGATAAAATCCACTGCCATCTAGAGGACCTTGACATCATTTCTTTGGGAAAACTATTTTAAATCTTTGGTAACAAATAATACACTGCTTCCTGGATAGTATTTTGATAAAAAAAGCTGGAGTAGCTTTGAAATATCGTTCAAATATAAAAATAAAAAATAGAACCTGTGTCAAGTTTTAAAAATGTGTGTATTGTAGTATTTTGATTACTTCTGGGTGGCAGTGCATAGTGACCAGAATTCTCGTGCGATTATTCGTTGCCATGGTAACGTTACTTTTGTTAAAATGTAATTTCTATCTACATTCCTAAAGGTCTTGACCGATTTAGCTGAAAATTTGTAAAATAGGAGAGAATGTTGTTATACTAATTGAGCGAGCGTCTCCACTTGACTCTTATGGCTGGAATGTCTGTTTTTTCTTGTTTTTGTTTTTTTGTTTTTTTCTGTTAGGGTACTGCTTCGGTACAGGTCGCACCGTTTCTCTGATCGACCTGAAATTTTGCACACATGTACATACTACCTATGCGGGTTGCTGTAAAGTTTTTGAACAAAATCCGATCATTGGTTATAAAAAAAATAATGAAAAAAAAAAAAAAAAAAAAAGTTCCAAACGTTATGAAATTTTGCAGGGTCAATAAGTACAACATTCTTTCCTATTTGACATAGAGCAGCCATGTTGGTTTAGACCGCATGTTTCTGTGCTGCACTCTGGTGGTGAAGCTTTAAAAGATCCCCATTGATAGCAGACTTTCGATGGAAAACTATCGCGATGTGTAAAATGACAAAATTTTACGGCTGACTAAACTTGAAAATTGCATTTACGAACACTTACGCCCCTCACAAATGTATGAAATTTTAATGAGTGATGCAGTGTTCTTTTGGAATCATGCCTGTAAAGTTTTGTTTACATTGGTTAATATATTCTACCTCTAATAAATGCGTAGGTCTTGACGCGCTCTTAAGTACACAGATACATACATAATCTATAATCTTGATGAACCTTATAAGGCAGCTAGCCGCGCCCTAATAAACCCAATTCAATGTGGAAATAGAGCCATCATTATAATATGCAATTGCCACCTTGCCTTAAGGCATTAATTATTCTTCTTAGATTTTGATTTCAACAAATGTCATTTTATTTATTTATATATTTATTTATTTATTTGTTTTTTATTTATTTTTTTATTTATTTATTTAACATCTATCCTATTCAGTATTCAGTAATAATTTGACTGATTTTCAAAGGATGACAACAAAATTAAACTTATTACATAAAAAGTACTACTACTGTCACATTGGTCTCTGAGAAAAAAATGAGTAAATGGTTTGAAAAAAATAAATATGGAGTAGTCTTCAATTCAAGGTCGTCTTCGATTGAGGGTAAACAACGGCAACAACTACAAATTTGTTCTGCAAATTTTCAAAAAGTTCAATAAGCACCTCCCCCAACCCCCCTATTTTCCCTCACAAAGTAAGCATGTGCGTGCAAGGAGTGTAATGGAATAAGATCTTGTCACTTACCAGGGTTTATGTCCCTGGTAGCAACCATGTAGCGACCCATCTCTTCGTTGCTCCTCACTTCCAAGCAGTCTGCAGCGCTTTGGATGTTTGGATGTTGGTCAAACGCCTTCTGAGGAAGAGGCTTCAAGGCGTCTCTAGGAGGCTCACGCTGACAGGCACTGCCAGGGTCCAGTTGAAGCTTGCTCAGGGCATCCATGGTCGACTTCATCCTATCTTGAGTGAGATGAGTGGCTAAGTGAAGACAGTCTTTAGCTTCCTGTGGATATACACAGACATGAAGCATTTTTTTGTTATGTTTTGTTATATCTTTTCAAAAGTAAAAAGTTAAGATGGGTAAGGCAAAGCCCTTTTTGGAGGTATGTGACTTTCCCACCTCTTGTCAGCCAATTTAATATTAAAATTAGCATTTAATTACTGTAATACAACTGTCGCCCCATACCGATTGACTTATCTTATATTAACTTTAGCAGCGGTGTTCATACTTCTAAAACCAATAAAATAATATATCCTTTATTGTTCTACTCGTTGGCCGTTATGGTTTTCCTGGACGTTGACATCATAAGTTACATTTGCTAGGTCGTAAAATATAAAAAATAGGAAACTAGAAAACTATAACTTTTTAATATTTTTTAAAAATTTTAGATTCAAAATTGCAAATTTGTTTTTTGGTTTTTGTCACCGTGGAGATTTACGACGTGACTGAATTTCTAACATTCTGAAGTGGGGGAGGTCACTGTCAAAAGTGGGGGTAGAATTCTCCCCTCCCCCCCACCTTCCTACGCGCCTGGACTATTATAATAGTAAAAGCTTATAACGTTTCCGAGACCAAAGGTCCAAAATCACCCCTCTACATTTAAGTTGTACAAACTCAATGCCTCTACCTATTGGTAGACATCACAAGTGAAGCAACAATATGTTCTGTCTACACAATATAGTGGATATATACCACAACTACATTTTTATCCCACCATATCCTGAGCCTGGCGTTTTTGTGGGTTCAAAGAGCGCAGGCTGTGGTGGTCGCATTGTAAACGTATCACAGTTTGACAGCTGAAGTGGACTTCGCAGAGCAGTAAAGTAAAGTCACGTTCAGTGCGACCTTGGCCCTATATCCTGTATGGGGATGATATTGATGGAGCGAGTGTAATTGAAACGTTGATCTTGCGCGGCATTCTAGTATAGTGTAGGCGCAGCAAGAAGAGTAAACCACTAAACCCAGGCCTACATACAAGTGGTTTTCGATACTCGGGAGGTTGCAACCAACTTGCATCGGATGTGATTGTACTTTGTTATTACGGAGAGGCCCATCCTTCCCGTCAAATTCGGACGGGTTTACAACCTTTCATAATAGAGCAGGCGACATCCTAGTTTCTTTGAACCCTAAAACGCCGGGCTCAGGATATGGTGGGATAAACTGTGTTCATACCTGGGCGTTTGCACTTGCTTCGTCCCTCCTACCCAGACTCTTGTAGCACTTGGCTCGCCTCTCCAGCAGCTTGAACCTGCGTTTATCAGGGTATCTAAACATCAGAGCCTGCTCAATATCTCTCAGACATGCCTCGTACATCTTCATCGCATGATACACAGCGGACCTGTTTGCAAAGCCCAGTGCCAGTTCTGCGTACTCCTCTTGTTCGAACGTGGGATACGGAGCAGCTGCGATGCTCTGGGAGTAAAGCAACAACGCTTCTTCGTTGTTCTTCTTCCTGAAGTGTTTATTACCTTTATTCCTGAGGCTGATTGAGACTTCCCTAGACTTTATCCAATCCGGATTCCCTTCACTTTGATAACAAGGCCACGATCCCCAGAACTTCTGTATAATTGTTGTGCCTAATTGAGTGCGGCCTTCGTCGTCTAGTTCGTAGTGTTGGGAAGAAAACTCTGCATTGAATAACTCTTCTGGTCGCGGAAACAGCTTGTCAATAATACTTGAAAGTACTGGCAGGGGCGTTATTGACGATTCCGATTCCATTCTCTTGTTAATCTGCAACATAACGATACAACTTAACATTACTTGGTCGATTCGAGAATGCTTCTTTTTACAGCCGCGTTGATGGATAAGTATTTTTGGTAAATGAGGAATATTTTTCTGCGATTTCGAAATTCGTTTTGTTTTTGTTTTTCATAAAGCGTTAATTTTAACATATTTATTTATAGTCCATCATCTACAATCTATGTTTTATGCCTACAAAGTTAGCCTGCTTTAACTTGTCAGCACATGTGTAAGAGTATTTAATTAGAAGTGTGTGATTGTGGCAGTTTTAGGTTTTCAACCAGGAAGAGACAAGAGAATTATTGCAGTCGTGCAGTGCAGAAGGTGTAATACACTTACACTAACTTAATATAAAGTTAGGGGGGGGAGGTAGGGGTAGTTGTACAAAATCAATCACTAGAGCTCCCTATATGTTCATGGATGAGTGTATTTGGTACATGTTCCCGAATGTTTCCTCCTTTCAAGTGCTTTTCATTCAGTTTGGCTTTTACAATGTAAACAGTAAGTAGAGTTCATATACGTCGGAGTCGGATTCTTACCGGTCGAGCGAATAGCTAATTGCCAACTGTCAGCAGTAGTCCTATTTTGAGATTGGATAGTAGATGTGTGGGGAATGTCCAAAGGGCACTAGCATTGTGAATTTCAAACCAAACTAGAACTTCTGAACCAAAACAGTTCCGAACTTCGAACCGAACTTTCACAAATCTGTTCAAACCGAAAACAGGTAGCCAAGATCAGAGAGAGAGGGATATCGTTACAACTGAAAATATTTAGTAGTTTCGATACAGTAGACCACAGCATGCTGCTTAATAAACTCGAACTGTACGGAATCAGTGGAAATTGCCTTCGTCTAATATAAGTTATTTAACAAATAGAACCCAAACTGTAAAAGTCGGACAAAGCATATAGGCTAAGCAAAGAATGTACAATAAAATACGGGGTGCCGCAAGGCACTGTGCTCGGTCCTCTACTTTTCATAATACTATATATTAACGACATTTGCAAGTAACCAATAAAAGGGAAACATCATATATTATGCAGATGACACAACAATAGTATTCAGAGGTAGTACCTACCTGGAGTGAAACAGCAGTAAATGACTTGGACAATTTACAAAATGGCTACAACAGAATCTACTTACCCTGAACTTATCTAAAACAGTATTTATCTCTTTTACTACGTACCATGCCAAGAATCCCCCAAATTCCGTGGAAATATAAAAATACATGAGCAACATTACGCATTACCACTTAGCAACTGCAACTGCAACTGTCTCGAAATCACTAAAATGCACCATGCTCAATACCTGGGTATCACTAGACAGTCAACTTAATTGGAATGTACACACAGGTAACTGGTAAATGGAATGACAACAAAATTAAAATACAGTCTTTTAAAGTTCTATAGATAAAAAACATACTAAATGCCAAAACACTCAAAATGGTATAGGTATTTCGCTCTGCTACTGTAGATTACAATATGGAATAGTAGGCTGGGGTGGGAATAAGGGGTTAGAAACTCTCATTTAGAGCCCTTAAATATAATTAAGAAACACATAACAAAAGTAATTACCATCAAGCCTCTTAGGCCTGTAACGAATTTGTTATAAAATAACGTTGACATTGTAAGATTAAAGTGGATTTATTGATATTTTAAAATAGATAAACTTTTATAGGCTAGGCCTAGCACACAGACATTTGTGACAGGATGACAACACAGGAAGCAATGGTGCACTGTGGGTAATAGAGTTATTTCCTGTTTGTAGTTCATACATCTAGCACCAGGTGGCACTGGCATAAGGCCCTAGATTTAAATTTGAGCGGGCTATGGCACATTTATAACACTCCCACTTGCCATAGGCCTAGTCTTAATTTACAAGAGTCCCAAATTCTTCACACACCATCCGTGCTTTGCAGGGGGCAAACTTTTGGTCATGATGTCTGCGATCATTTCTTCTGTGGGTAGGTATTTCATAGAAATATGTCCCTCTTGCACCTTCTCCCTGACAAAATGATGCTGGATATCGATGTGCTTTGTACGCCCATGTAGTGCTGCATTCGAAGTAAGCTTGATGGCGCTTTGGTTGTCGCAGCACACTACGATGTGTTGATGGTCACCCCCAATGGGTAATTCATTCAGTAGTCGTTTCAGCCATGTTGCTTCTCTGGCAGCTTGGCTGAGTGCCATGTACTCCGCCTCGGTTGTTGAGACGGCGACTGTCGGTTGCTTCTTGCTTCGCCAGCTAACTGCTGCACCTGCGAGCTTGAAAACGTAGCCGGACATCGATTTTCGATCGATATCATTGGCACAGTCCGAGTCACTGTAGGCTTCCATTTGTTCTCCGGATGCTCTGCGATAGACGAGTTTCTTCTTTGCAGTCCCCTTTAGATAACGCACTATGCGCTTTACTGCCGTCCAGTGCGCTTGTCCCGGGTTAGAGTTGAACTGACTAACGACAGAGACAGCGTGCGCTATGTCTGGTCTGGTGGCCATCGCAGCATACATTAGGCTGCCGACACCACTCAAATATGGTATTTTATCCATAGCTTCTCTTTCTGCGTCTTCCGCAGGTTCCATCACCTTGGTAAGTTTCTGATTATGGTCCAAAGGAGTAGATACTGGCTTTGCTTCAGACATGTTGAATCTCTTCAATATGTTGTTGATGTAGCTTTCTTGGCTTAGTTCAATCGTTCCAGCGTCTCTGTCCCTTGTTATTTTAATTCCAAGACAGTGGTGAATTGGTCCCATGTCTTTCATCTCGAACTTGGCCGCTAGTCGTTTCTTCAGCTGATTTATTTCATTTATGCTTTCCGATGACACAATAAGATCGTCAACGTAAACACAAACAATGATTTTTGATTTCTTTTACTATCTCTAGTATCAAGTTTTTCATACCATATACGGCTCGACTGTTTGAGTCCATACAAGCATTTCTTTAGTTTACATACCTTTTGCTTATTTTTAGGTTCAATGTAGCCCTCGGGTTGTTCCATATATATGGCCTCGGGAAGTTCGCCATGTAGAAATGCCGTATTTATGTCAAGTTGATGAACCTCCAGGTCATTCTCAGCTGCAAATGCCAGAACTGTTCTTAGGGTGTCGAACCGTACGACCGGTGAAAAGGTTTCATCGTAATCTATCCCTTTCCTCTGCGTGTATCCTTTAGCTACGAGCCTAGCTTTATATCGGCACACCTCCCCTTCAGCATTGACCTTTCGTTTGAAGACCCATTTACATTTAATAGCTTTGGTTCCCTCTGGTTAGTTTACGAGGTCCCAAGTCTCATTATGTACGATTGATTTCATCTCTTCATCTGCTGCCTTTTGCCATTGTGTAGCCTCGCTCCCACTAAATGCTTCTTTCAGGTTCTCGGGCTCGTCTGTGATGAGATGTACATACTCGTCACCGAGAATTCATGTCGGACATCTCTTCCGTTGTGACTTCCTTGGCTCGAACACGGTTTCTTGTTCATTCTCAATATCGGCATCCTCTTCATTATCTTCTGCGTTGGCATTAGCATCATCTTCGTCATTGACATAAGAAGGACTAGCTGTGCTCCCACTTGATCCGGCGATGACATCGTCATTCTTCTCACCATCTTCAATGAAGATCACGTCTCTTGATATGATCAGCTTCTTTGATTCATTGTTGAACAATCGGTAGCCCTTGCTTGTGTCAGAGTACCCGACAAAGATGTGCTCGGAAGACTTGGCGTCAAGCTTCCTTCTATTCTCTTTTGGAATGTGAACATACGCCTTGCAGCCAAACGTTCTCAGATGAGCCAGGTCCGGTTTCTGTCCTGTCCATGCTTCTTGTGGTGTGATACTGTTCACAGCAACTGTCGGTGATCGATTCTTTTGGTAGGTTGCAGTGTTAACTGCCTCCGCCCAGAAGCGTTTAGGTAATTTAGCTTCCTCAAGCATGCAACGTACCTTCTCTACTATCGTTCTGTTTGCTCTCTCAGCAACGCCATTTTGTTCTGGGTTCCGCGGCACAGTAGTCTGAGAGCGTATCCCACATTTTCTTAGATGGTCTATTAGTAATTTATTAATGTACTCACGGCCATTGTCTGAACGCAGGATCTTGATCTTCATACCGCTCTGGTTCTCAACTTCCGCCTGATACTCGATGAAGCGTTCATAAGTTTCACTCTTCTCCTTCAGAATGTAACACTTGGTCCACCTTGTCTTGTCATCAATAAATGTTAAGAAGTATCTTCCTCCTCCATTGGATTCTTCGCTCATTGGTCCGCACAGGTCGGTGTGAACAATGCCTAGTTTTTCTTGAGCTCGGACTGTCTTAACTTTTGGAAACGGTGTACGATGCTGCTTTCCCAGAGCACACCCATTACAAGGTGAAGTAGGAGGCTGTCCCATTACTAGGCCGGTAGCCTTACCATCTGCTAGCCGCTTCATTCCGCCTGGACTGAGGTGGCCTAGGCGTTAGTGCCACATCGTGTACTCACGGTTTGTGACCCCTACAGCAGCGATGTTTGCTAAGGCACTGTTAATCTCTGGAGTGTCTAGCTTATACAAGCCACCAGTTTTGCTCGCAGTTGCTATGACGTTTCCCTCTTTATTATGGATCTGGCAGTTATGTTTTGTAAACACAACCTTGTTGTCTTTATCTGTGAGTTTAGCCACTGACAAAAGATTAGTTTTGAGCGATGGAGCATACAGCACGTCCTTTATTGATGCTTCTCGTATTGATCCATTAACCGAAATGGTTAGAGCAACATTACCATTTCCGTAGATGGAGCGGTCGTACCATCGGCCATACATAATGAAGTTGCTTGACCTTCTTGGATTGCGTCAAACCATTCAAGTTTATTTGACATGTGCTTGGTCGCCCCTGAGTCAACGCACCAGTCTTCAGCTTTGTGTACATTTCGATTACCTGTTGTCCAAAGAACTGTAGACTTAGGCCTATCCTTTTTGTCTTGCTTGTCACCTTTAGGACCTTGTTTTGATCGTGACTTGCAATCTTTAGCGTAGTGTCCAGCTTTACCACAGTTAAAGCATTTAAACTTCTTGATACTAGGCTTTGTTGCTAGAGCAGATTCATCAGGAATGGACTCACCTCATTGACGTCTCGTTTCTTCCTGTAGCAATTTAGCTCGGACGACGTCGGCGTTCAGTTCCTGACCACAATTTTCAAGTGCAATTACAAGTGGGTCGAATGAGTCTGGCAAGTTGGATAGTATTATTATTGCCAGCTCATCATCGGTCACTGCTGCATCAATCGAACTGAGCTGTTGAGCAACAGCCAACATCTTGTTCAGATAGTCCTCCATATTTTTGCAGTGTTGGAACTTGATGCCATTAAGTTCACGGCGTAAGTGAATTTTCCTTACTAGTGTTATCGTTCCCTGATAGACACACCTATCTCAGGCACTGGAGTGTTGTCATGGGCAACACTTCGACAACAAGAAGGGAGACGACTCGAAGATGCCAACATGGCTGGTACTAACCGTTGTACTCTACTAATTTAATCTTTACTCCAATCGTATTCACGTTAGCTGTATGTAAGTTATCGTGTTGATTTACTTGTTTAATATATTTCTATTTTGAACTATCATGTGTTGTAACTCGTACGTTATTTATCCTGACCACCGACAACTGCATCAACACCGAGGCCAAACCGTGGCTATTGCTCGAATCCTTGTTCAACCAAACTCATCACCGGAGTAAGGAAAGGTAAGAGATTACATATCAGAAGTGGGATTGGACGGATGATTGATTTATTCGGACATTATCGTATCGTATGAAGTGTTTTTGAAAGAAATTCGTTTTCCTAAATGAAAAATAAGAGTTTTGTGGACTTGTAAAACCAAATTTTTGCAATCTGCTGGAACCGGCATGTTCTTATGTTTGTTGTTTGTCACACATGATTTTTGAACTTCGACTTTTATCGATCTGCTCTGATCGATTTACGGAGCGCTAAAGCAACCGTCACATTGTTATGAATCTTGTGTTTTTGTTTTTAACGATTTGACATTTGACATTTCTCGTCGATTTTAAGTGCTATCAAACATTTGTTGCGACTTTATTGTACGTATATATCGCTTTTGTGCCTACTTAGGCCTACTATCGAAGTTGTGATTGAACATTGTGTAGTTTTTGGACAAAGTATTGTATGTAAACCTGTCGCACTAAATCGAAATGCCTACCGGTACCACTAAACGTCGCGGAAACAGTGGAGAAGGCAGAAATGTAAACGTTGACAGTCGACAACCAGATCCGCCTTGTCCTGCAACATCGAGTGCCAACAGTGACAGTGACAGACCTTCGGATCTTCATGTTATGATGGACATCCTTTTGGAGGAAAATCGTCGTCGTGATGCTACATTCGCGAGCATGGTGGCAAGTATGAATGTAGGAGCGAACAATGTTTGTAGAATGCCAGATCTTTCTACCGCTATAACGATGTTTGATGGTGAATCCCAGTCACCAGCAGGGGAGTGGTTGCGATCGCTAGAGGCTACAAGTGCCTTGTATCACTGGCCAGACAGTGTTTAGTTGGAAACTGCTCGATCACACTTGACAGGGGCTGCCCGAGAATGGTTTCTTAACAGATATGAATCGATTACGAACTGGGAATTGTTCAGAGAATCTTTCAGAGCTGCGTTTATCGGCAAAGTGAGCCTTTCTGAACGCTGGCAGAGAATGACAAGCAGAGAACAACAACCTGGGGAAAGTGTTTATGTTTACTTCCACCAAAAGGTTCGTCTATGCAAGGAATTAAATCTCGATTTTAGTGATATGAAGAAACAGATGATTATCGGTATGCTGTCACGATCATTAAGCAACGCTCTTCAAATTCGCCATCATGAAACTGAAGAAGAGATTTTAAGAGACATCGCTGACTTTGAAGAAGTTGATAAGGAAAGGGCTACCCGAGCTGCATCCAAGAAGAAGGATATGATTACCGGAAGTCATTTGGTACAAACTTCCAAGACACATCGTCATATCGTCACGTCGTTTCCACGACATAATCGACCTGCAAATGCGACCGGTTGATTTGTACCAACAAGAGTTAGAAACGAAGATAACCGGCAAGCTATTGATTAAACTATTACCGACACTCAATGTTACAATTGTTACCGGCAGGGACACTTATCTCGAGACTGTCCAGATCCACAACGTCCACGCTACTGTGTACTGTGCAAGAACGAAGGCCACACACAAATGTATTGTCCTACAAGCAACCCATCGAGCAACAATACAATATCTTTAGTAAAGAACTGCCAGGGTGTAAGTCCGTTAAAATACCTACGAACTGCACTTGTGAATGATGTGGTGGTGCGTGCAATGATTGATCCAGGTAGTTCGAGTTGCATCATGCAAGCTAGCGCAGCTGTGAAGTGTGGCTTGACACCGTCCAAGTTTACTGTGTTTTAACCGGATTTGGCAACATTAACACTAATGCAATCGGTCAGACGTTGGCTAAAATCGAAATTGACAGCGTAATTGCTAGAGAAGTTTGTGTTCTAATCGTCCCGGACCAAGCTCAATCGGTGGAAATACTTATAGGACGAACGTGGACTGAACTTCCTCAAGTCAACTTCGCAAAATGTAATGATCGCTTTGTAATTACAAACAGCGCATCCGGCCTGATTATAAGCTTACTAATTACCAACCCAAAGTTGAAGAGAGGTTCATCGAAGTAACGGTCAACGAAAACGTGAATTTAACTAAGAATCCAGTAAATTTTGTACAACTTCAAGCCAGTTCTGTTAACGATGAATTGTTCATGGTTGCTGAAAACAATGGGGAAAAGGATCAACTTTTCAAATTCGTTGATAGAATTACATTCTTCCCTGAAATAAATGATTCACCAAAGGATCAGCATCTTAAGAGTGGAGATCGCATCGCACGAGGAGTCACGGTTGAACTATCGCAACTAAAACATGATATAAAACCGCAAGCAATAACCATTGATGACGTAAAAACTGATGAAAACATCACCATAAATCAGAAACGTCAACTTCTCGATCTCATCAATGAAGACTGTCATTGTTTAGCCCTAACAATATCAGAACTTGGGTGCACTGATCTCATTGAGATGAGGATACCAGCAAATGGTGCAAGCGTACCTGTAACGAGTCGGCCGTTCAAAACAAACACAGCTGAGCAAAAGAAAATCGGAGAAATTGTTACGGAATTAAAGGATCACGGCATCGTCCCAGAAACAAGATCTCCTTACACCAGTCCTGTTCTTCTAGTAAAGAAGAAAACCGGCGAAGAACGAATGGTCGTCGATTATCGTAAACTTAATCAACAAACGGTACGCGATCATTTTCCACTTCCAAATATCGATGATCATGTGCAAGTCCTGCTTCAACGAGGAAACACCAATCTCTGCAACAATACAAATTTGTGTATCAACGAATCGACGTACAAAACCTCATGTGAGCTGCTTCCCAGATACACACCACGGACGCAGAGAGACATTGTTGTTATGAGAAGTCCACCTACACATACCGGTAAACCTACGAAGGTGCAGGCGAAATTCCGCGGACCACTTGTCGTCTCAGACGTGTTACCAGGTGACACTTATCGCGTCAGTCAGCTGAAGGAGAGTGGAACAAGATTCTACGCGACAACTGCCCACGTCTCACAGCTAAAGCAACGGAAGGGTCACTCCGAAACCTCTGACGATGATTCGGACAATGAAATCGAGGACGATTAATTTACAGGATGGCCGAGTGTTATCGTTCCCTGATAGACACACCTATCTCAGGCACTGGAGTGTTGTCATGGGCAACACTTCGACAACAAGAAGGGAGACGACTCGAAGATGCCAACATGGCTGGTACTAACCGTTGTACTCTACTAATTTAATCTTTACTCCAATCGTATTCACGTTAGCTGTATGTAAGTTATCGTGTTGATTTACTTGTTTAATATATTTCTATTTTGAACTATCATGTGTTGTAACTCGTACGTTATTTATCCTGACCACCGACAACTGCATCAACACCGAGGCCAAACCGTGGCTATTGCTCGAATCCTTGCCCAACCAAACTCATCACCGGAGTAAGGAAAGGTAAGAGATCACACTAGGTCTCTGTCTTCAAAGGCTGCTTCTAATTTAAGCCATGCTTCACGGGCAGTTTTACATGTACTTACATGTATGTAGAGATGAGGCTTAAGCCCTAGGCTTAGAGTGGCAAGTGCACGCTGGTCTATATTCAGATTGGTTTCAACCTGTAGATCAAAGTCACCTGGGTCGATTGCTTTCCACAACTTATCACGGACTAATTGCATTCTCATGCCAAATTTCCATGTATTATAGTTGCTAGCGCCCTCCAGTCTCTCTGGTTGAGATGGGCCTAGGTTAGCCGCCATGTGCTCTAATAACGTAACAGTTTTTGTAGGTTATTTTTAGGTTATCTTTTATCTTTTCGCTTAGATTTAAGCAATATCAATTTAGCAATATCTGGGCACATAACCTGTTATAAAATAACGTTGACATTTTAAGATTAAAGTGGATTTATTTATATTTAAAGATAGATTAACACTTATAGGCTAGGCCTAGCACACAGACATTTGTTATAGGATGACAGCACAGGAAGCAATGGTGCACTGTGGGTAATAGAGTTATTTCCTGTTTGTAGTTCATACATCTAGCACCAGGTGGCACTGGCATAAGGCCCTAGATTTAAATTTGAGCGGGCTATGGCACATTTATAACAGAATTTGCTCTAGCTCTTCAAATAAAGAAGTTATGTGCACAAACCGTATAGCCAGCTGAAAATTAAATCAAGTGTTCTCAACACCCTGATTAACTAAAACACCCTAACTAAAACTAGGGAAACGCCAAAGTCGTTGTTAAACGAGTGAGTGAGTGAGCCAAGTGTTGAGTGTGATAGTTAGCTAGTGTTAGTGAGCCTAGGTTGGCTACACGGCAGTCAAGATGGCGGACATCTAGTGAGAACGTAGCGACTGTCAGCTACTCACATTTAATACCTGTATTAACGTATGTAGAATAAACCACTAATTGGAATTACTACTAAGGTGTTATTAATATGCATCCTGAAATATTACATGGTGTACAGAAGTGGTAGTTAGTGACAAAACCGCGCGTGAAGTGAACAAGTTAGGCAAATCCTAACTCGGCCCGAAGCCAATGCTAGGCCACTATCGCGTCACCGCCGACTCGCCTAGACAAGAGCCCAATGCTCATGACCCCTATAGGGAGCAATGAAAATACGCGCCAATGCGCCCAGGAATTCTGCAATCAGAATTGATTGACGACCCGAAAATCTGACTGACTAGCAAATCTTGTTCAGTAAGTAGGCCTGAATAGGCCCAATAATAATTTAAATAGAGCCTAGGCCTAGGCCATAAATAAAATGGCTCAGGCTTATAGAAAGCTCCCCGAAATGGAGTTTAGTGGCAATGTAAGTGAGCATTGGCGGGTGTGGAAGCAGAAGTTTAGCATTTACCAGAGGGCTACCAAGGGCTACAAGGACGATGAAGAGGACCAGGTGGCGACCCTACTTCACTTCATTGGAGATGAAGGGCTGTCAATATTTAATACCTTTGACATGCGAGAAGCAGAAAAAAAGAAGATTCAATGTGTTGTCGACAAATTTGACGAGTACTGCAACCCGCGTAAGAATTTGATCTATGAACAGAGTGTATTTTTTACTTGATCGCAGCAAGAAGGTGAGGCCTTCGACCATTTTCTTACTAATTTAAAGGTTCTGGCCGCAACGTGTGAATTTGGCTCCATGAAAAAATTATTAACACTGCGGGTGGTGTTAGGAATCTGGGACAAGGGTTTGAAAGAGAGACTCTTAAGGGTCAGTGACCTAACGTTAGAAAGAGCAGCGGACTTTTGCCGTGCTGCAGAGGCAAGCAGACTACAGGCCCAGGCCATGGAGGAAAAGGTGCCAGTAGAAGAGTTGCTTTTAAGGCAAGGTGAAAGCCCAGCTTCCGTTCAAGAGGTCGGTCTGCAAAAGAAGCCGTGGGGTCCCAAGAAGGAAGATTCATTAGGCAGTAGGCCTAGGCCTACCAGGTCAGAAGAATTCAAGAACAGTGGGAAGAAAGAAGATGACAGGAAATTTAACTGCAAGAAGTGTGGGTACAGACATAGTTTGAGACAGTGCCCGGCATATCAGAAAACGTACTTGAATCGTAACGAGTGTAATCATTTTGCCAAAATATGTCCAAGGAGAAGGAAGGTGGATGAGTGTAAGGTAGAGGACGAGGAGTCCGAGGATGAACATAACACAAATCATTATGTAGACACTGAAGCAGAGCAAGTAGACGAACTTTATATTTCGTCTCTGACCCTGAATGAATGTCAATCTGTCAATCGGGTTCAGAACAATGGAGTATATGCAAGAAGTTCAAAAATGCTAATTTATGGGTGTTTCCTGATGCATTTTTAATTCTAAACACACAAAAATTGGTTTGAACGTTTAAAAAAAATGTATTCTATAAGAAAACTGTGTTTGAAAATGCGTAATTTTCAAATGCCGCCGTGGCAACCGATAACGCGCTCTGATTGGTCGTGACGTCACCCGCCATGTAAGAGGCTCGTAGAGGTAGTGGACTTGCTTGGTTGACGTGCAAATCCAATACGCAGGCCTACCTGACAGAATGGATTTAAGGAAGGCAGAGGCTAATAATATTAATTAACCAGAAGTCTCTGATTCTAATAGGTAAATGAGTAATTAACCATACTTCACTGCCAGTCAATGATAACGTACAAACCTACCCAAATTATCTTTCCCGCAAAACCTCTGTGCGCGAAACCACCCTAGGATTTTCAAGTATAGGTTTGGCTATTCGGCGCCTAGAAGGGCAATGTATACAAGAAAATATATTCATGTAATTTATACAGTAAGACTGTAAGACACATGAGTAATTTATCATAAAACAATCACCACTAATTAATTACGAATATAACGTATTAAACAAATACGATTTCCCGTGCATAACCCCCGAGATTGTAGGCCTGTAGGCGGGGCATATAGCTCGGCCTCTAAAAGTTCATTTCGCACTTTTATAGACTAGAAAATAGTTTCAAGGCTCACGCGGACATTAATAATTAGCATACTATTTTTGGCAACCACAACTCATGTTAATTTACCACCGTGAGGTTAGCGATCAGGATTTTCACTTTCACGTAGATTTGCTATTCGACGCCTAGAAGGGTAATGTATACAAGTAAATATATATTCATGTAATTTATACAGTAAGACACATGAGTAATTTTAATTTATCATAATACTGCCACCATTAATTAATTACGAATATAACGTACCAAAAAATTATGTTTTCCCGTGCATAACCCCCGAGATTGTAGGCCTGTAGGCCGGGCATATAGCTCGACCTACACAAGTTCATTTTGCACTTTTATATACTAGAAAATAGTTTTAAAGGCTCACGGACATTAATTACTAGCATACTATTTTTGGCAACCACAACTCAATCATGTTAATTTACCACCGTGAGGTTAGCGATCAGGATTTTCACTTTCACGTAGGTTGGCTATTTGACGCCTAGAAGGGTAATGCATACAAAAAAATACATTCGTGCAACTTATACAGAAAGATAAATTATTATTAATAGTTAATTATCATAATACAATGCCACCACTAATTAATAACGAATATAACGTACCAAACAAATATGTTTTACCGTGCATAACCCCCGAGATTACAGGCCTATAGGCGGGGCATATAGCTCGGCCTACAGTTAAAAGTTCATATTGGCAACCACAACATTCCCTATATATGCTACATGTCGATTTACGCCTCAAATCTTTGGGAACACTAAAATACAGTTTATGTAGCGTAGCTACACATGTGCTAGTGCATAAAGGAACAACACAATACTTATAATTCGATCAATTATTGCTGATTGCCGTGAAAGCAGGGCCCCTGCGCGTGTTATCCCAATGCGTCCGCTGGTAGCCTACATGGCCGGTGACGTCACGAAAATGGCGCGCGACCAGGTGCGTTTCAAAACGCTAATTTGACCAAGAAAACTAAAAACAATATTACGGCCAAACTAATAAATGTAGAGATCCAATTTTTTTGTGTGTTCTATAGGGTGTTAGTGGCTATCGAAAAAATACACTTAGAGAATTTGTGCAAATAGCCTATTGTTGGATGAGCGAAGCGAAGACTTCAATTTCACCGACCCCCCAAAAAATTTAGCTCGGGTGTTTTTTTTTTTTTTTGTTTGTTTGTTTTTGTTTTTTTTTGTTTTTCCGTCTGTTTGTTCGCTCTCTACCGGGCAAACGGCATATGCAATCTTGATGAAAATTTGACACGACCTTCGTTTTCTCTGAACTTAGACTTGCCACGTTTTTGGGTACAATCGAAGAAATATTTCTCATGAATATCGTACTTTTACGATTTTTTTCGATTTTTAGTGCGATATTTTCGTGACATTTGGACCGATTCTGACCAAACGGGTGGGGCTACAACGTTCATATTTCACATGCACATTAAGGTAACGGTGATGTATTGACGTTTGAAAGAAAAAGTTGCAAAAGTTAGCCAGAATCTATAGAAATAAAGGTTTTAATTTGAGTTTTTTGAGGTGTTAAATATTAAAACCTTTATTTCTATAGATTCTGGCTAACTTTTGCAACTTTTTCTTTCAAACGTCAATACATCACCCTTACCTTAATGTCCATATGAAATATGAACGTTGTAGTTCCACCCGTTTGGTCAGAATCCGCCCAAATAGCACGAAAATATAGATTTTAGATCTTTCTCACAGCCTTGTATGAAAACTTCACAGGAGATTTTATACCTTACTCACAGCTTTGTTACAAACAATCAAAGATCCAACAGACCTAATGATTGCTTTGTATGGGCCGTGTTAATATGTTTTTATTATTTTTAATTAATATTAACATTTTATAATTAAATAGCTCATCCATCAACGCGGCGGGACTTCAGCGTTTTCCTAGTACACGGAAACTAATAGGATGTGGTTGCAGGAAGTATCCATCCAAGGTACAAATGTAAACTGTAAAATAGATACAGGAGCAGAGGTAAGTGTCCTACCCTGGAAAGAGTATGATGATCTAAAGTTGCCTAAACTGTTGGAGAAAACTTCAATTGTGCTAGTTGCATTTGGTAATTCTAAAATCAAACCTGTCGGTACTGTCAAACTTGAATGTAAGCATGTGAAAGATTTGGGAGGTAAGCCTATAAAAATAGACTTTGTTGTTGTAGACCAAGATTTTAGGCCATTATTGGGGCTGAGGGATTGCATGAAATTAGGTGTTGTTGAAAAGATAGATTCATTAGGGATAGGATAGTGGGACGGTCAGAAGAAACAGACTTGAGTATAATCTTTGATTATAATTTTTATGTATTATCTTCTTTATTATTATATATCATTATTCTAAACATGTAGCCTAAATGATTTCATTAGTCACATTACTCTAAGGCCTAGATTAACTGTATATCTCAGTGTCCTGCTATACTATAATAGGCCTACCTACTAGGAAAACGCTCAGTTGGACGCGTTGTTGAGCGAGCACCGGTATACGTGCAACATGACCCGAGTACGACATTTCCATAAGGCCCACCACATAGTGTGGGCCTAACTGGATATTGACATTGTACACTATATACTCTTCCAAGCATCTTTGCATTGTACTCATTCACGTCATGCCTTCTAACGTGTATCTTTGTATCTTCACTGCCTCCTTCATTTTTTAACATCATTTTTCGAATTATGATTACCAATAAGTCTTTAAGGTCTTGACCGATTTAATTTGGAAAATATGAGAAAATGTTGTACTTATTGACCCTGCAAAATTTCATAACGATCGGAACATTTTTTTTTTTTTTTTTTTTTTTTTTATAACCAACGATCGGTTTTTGTTCAAAAACTATACAGCAACCTGCCTAGGTGGGTATGTACATCTGTGCAAAATTTCAGGTCGATCAGAGAAACGGTGCGATCTGTACCGAAGCAGTAACAGTAAAAAAAAAAAAAAAAACAACAACAACAACAACAACAACAACAGACATTCGAGCCATAAGAGTCAAGTGGAGACGCTCGCTACGCTCGCTCAATTAAAGGCATTATTATTACTCACTTAATTACTAGGAAAGCGCTCAGTTGGACGCGTTGTTGAGCGAGCACCGGTACGTGCAACATGACCCGAGTACGACATTTCCATAAGGCCCACCACATACCATAGAGAAATAACCGGGGAAGAGTGGAAACACAATGTTAAATAGCGGGAACCGCAAAAATTAGTTTAGAAGTTCGGAAGATTAATTCATAGAAAGCAGCACCAACATCTTAAGTGTCGCGATCTATGAATGACTCTTCCAACTATCAAGTAACAACTAGCGCAACCTAGTGACTACTGCTTGGACTATCTAGGCTTTTCGTGGCGCCGGTGGGGGATTTCCGTTTTATTTCATGGTTTTGTTCATGTAATTGAAAGAAATGTCAAAAGTGCGTGAAGAGAGTATCCACTAACACTTTTATTATTTCTTTCAACGACTTCTGGGACTTTGGAGACCTATTGGGACATTAAATGTTCATCAATATCCGATATTGCAAACACCACCACTAGGCCTAGGTCTAGGCCAAGGCCTGCTTGCTGGAGCCAGTTCTTTTATCAGTACACACGCGTTTTATTCTGAACTAACGAGTATGTACGAATGCACTTGGCGCTGCAAGAGTGGTGTTTAGAAACTCTCAAACAACTCAAAACTTTGATTTTGGCACTAAAAAAACGAGAAACAACACAAATAGCAAAGACTGACAGCAGGCTGGAACTGAACCGAAAAAAGAAATGCCTATCACTGCCTTCTCGGCGCTCGCGGTAAACATCACCGTTACCATGGTTACAGTCTTCGATGGTGCTGCTTTCTGTGAATAAATCTTCCGAACTTCTTGGTCAACACGGTAGCTCGATGGTTCCCGCTCGGCTATGCTTGTTACCACCCCGTGCACTATACTATTCCAACATCTTTGCAATGTACTAATTGACGTCATGCCTTCTAAAGTGTATCTTTGTATCTTCACTGCCTCCTTCATTTTTAACATCATTTTTCGAATTATGATTACCAATAAGTCTTTAAGGTCTTGACCGATTTAGCTGAAAATTTGGAAAATAGGAGAGAATGTTGTACTTATTGACCCTGCAAAATTTCATAACGATCGGTACATTTTTATTTTTTTATTTTATTTTTTTATTTTTTATTTTTTATAACCAATGATCGGATTTTGTTCAAAAACTATACAGCAACCCGCCTAGGTGGTATGTACATGTGTGCAAAATTTCAGGTCAATCAGAGAAACGGTGCGACCTGTATCGAAGCAGTAACAGAAAAAAAAAAACAGACATTCGAGCCATAAGAGTCAAGTGGAGACGCTCGCTACGCTCGCTCAAAAATAGTAATAAGTATTCTTGAGAGTGTTCTCAGTTGATCAGATTCAAGGCTCATTATGTACCAAGAAAGCAACCAGCTGGGGTCACTCCAATACTGTTTATAAGGGGTTATTCTTATCATGTTTTCAGTCTGATTATTGAGTGTATTGAATTGTATTATTGATTGTTAGCTTAGGGGAAAGATGTGATAGTTAGCTAGTGTTAGTGAGCCTAGGTTGGCTACACGGCAGTCAAGATGGCGGACATCTAGAGAGAACGTAGCGACTGTCAGCTACTCACATTTTACCTGTATTAACGTATGTAGAATAAACCACTAATTGGAATTACTACTAAGGTGTTATTAATATGCATCCTGAAATATTGCATTGAGTACCCGGGAACATCCCCTTTCCTCCCCAATACCTAAGGATCTAGCCCAGTATGAGGAATGATACCGGGTACCCAACACATGGCTCACTCACTCGTTTAACAACGACTTAGGCGTTTCCCTAGTTATATAAATTGAACATTTGAAATGCGAATCGTATTCAAAACGTATTAGCGTGAAACATTAACCAATTTCCAAGATTAAACAAAATGATCTTAGTTTTATTTCCCATTTAACACCTCTCCAAAATATAATGTGGGTGTAAAAATATAAAAAAAGTTCCGAGTTAACGGGTATCGAACCCCAACCCTCCGTGCGGTAGACTAAATGCTTACCAATAGGCCATGCAAGCAACGTAGATATTGTCCCGCTAGCTGCTACTAAACAAATGCTATCGATATTTTAAAAATCACATTTTTATTTATTGTAGGATTAAATCGCAATGGATCTAGCTGATTTTGTTAGCAGTTCTCAGTAAACTCGTACTGAATGTCTGTTTAAAATTTCAGCCCAATCTGTTTAGCGGTTCGGCTGATTTTCGACGTACAGACAGACAGACAGAATCACAGAATGAGAGCCGTTCGAGTTGAATGGAGACACTCGGTCGCTCCGCTCCCTCCTTTAAAGGGGAAGTTTTGTAACATCATTAAGAGGGCACTCTTCGGCTGAATTTGCAGGTGTTTGCTATGATTAGTATGATTTGAAAACTATTCAACATTTTAATACGAAATTTTCAGCAAAAAAATGGAAATTGATGTACAATTACAAAAGTGATATTGGACAAAGTGTCGTCTTTCTCACTTTTTGCTTAAACGGCTCTAACTTTGTTGTCGTTTACAAGGAATAATAGCATTTAAAATTCAAATCGAATTCCACTTTTGCTTAGATATATCAAATATCTACTTGCTGTCAAAATTTGGTATCATTCCAGACAAAACTATGTCTTAAAGTCGGTATATCAACTTGAAAAAACTTTTAATATGTTAAAGGTGTTAATGTTTTAGAACGTTGGTTAAAGGGGGAAAAATTCCAAAAAATTCTGCTGCGCTCGGCAGCGATTTTAGTGGTTTTCCGGCCGAACGTGGACTGACGTCATTGTACGCCCTGCTCGCTGGCTGACTTGAGCTTCGTATGCGCGCTCGGTCTCCCCCGCCCCGCATAAAGAGATAACATTGCAGTATAGTATAATCATTCAACAGTGCGGTGAAAGAATGTGCATCAGCTGAAGTAATAGTGTAATAATATCGATGCTATATTATAATGGTGTATGTTAGTCTAAATATAAAATGGTGATCAAGTGCATGTGAATATATGAATGTAACAATAGAAAATAAATTACACAAACAGCTATCATTTCATCGGTTTCCAAACTGTGATAAGTTACCATAAGCATACCAGCAACTATTGTCATACATGTCTTTGTTTTTCATAAAAAATATTTATTTTATATTTTTCCGTCCACATTTTGTCCTAATATTGTGAGCAAATGCATGTTTATGCAATAACCATCATATTATGTAGAATCATTCAAAATCAATGATAATAAACAGTCATTCTTTATAGAAGAGCGTTGTGCGCGAGGTTCTCTACTGGCCGCATATCGGTGAGACGTGTGATGAACACCGTTTAGCAGTCAACAGTGGCAAAGAGACATCTGGTTTGGCCCAACACGTCAAGAGTACTGGCCACTCAATTAACTTTGAAAACACCAGGACGTTAGCCTTAATCTTAGAGTTCAAAGTGCGTATCATTCGAGAGTCTATTGAAATAGAAAAACGACCGGGAAGTCTCAACAAACGGGATGACGGACAACGGTTGCCTACTTCCTGGAAACCTGTTCTCCTACAACATCAACAAGAAGCCCGTGTGCTACGTTCTAACAACCCCAACGTCGTGACGCCAACACAAGACCCCAGCTCCAGCTGTTGTGTTGAAGACGTCACTATACCCGAACGAGGACCTATGACGCGTAGTCGATCCAAACTTGTTTCACTACGAGATAAGCACGATGACGTAGACATACACGCGAGAGTGACAGCAACGAGAACAGTCAGTTCGCGAGTGAGGAGCTCCAGGCAACACATCGTGGAGTGAAGGCCTCTGAGGATGGGAGATGCGACTTTCCCGAAACGTCAGGAGAGGAGGGGGGTAAGTCAGTGCCCTCTTCTTTAATAAATTATTCGCGGCAAAAAGCCAAAGTAAAAAACAATATGTTTATATATATATATATATATATATATATATATATATATATATATATATATATTTATATATATAGGAACTAATAATAAAACCACACGGACTACCCGAAAATACAATGTCTGCATATATACTTATATTATATTTATATTTAAAAATAAATTTAAATTAAATTGGTGGCTGCATAGCTCAGTTGGTGAAAGCATAGCCCGGACGGCTAAGGTTATGCCTGATTTCATGCTGATAAACTCATTAGGTGCCTTCATGGAGAATGCTGGAAATCAAGGTAAAAATAATATAAACTACTAGGGATGGGGGTTGGAAAAATGTGGTTTAGGAAATGAGAATAGGCCGATTGGGTTAAAACATCATTTTAATAACTAATTTGAATAAAAATTCAATTTTGGGTTAGGGCTATGAATTATTCCAATTGAAGGGGATGATTTAGGGGGTGTTAAGGGTGGAATATCGCTTGCCTCTCGGCGGATTATTTTTCATATTATTATGTAATCATGCCAAATTTTATGCTGATAACTCATTAGGTGCCTTCATTGTGAATGCTGGAAATCAAGGTAGGGTATAATATAAACTATTAGGGATGGGGGTCCAAAAATGTAGTTTAGGAAATGAGAAGAGGCCGATTGGGTTATAAGACAAATTAAAACATAATTTTAGTAACTAATTTGCATAAAAATTTATATTTGGGTTAGAGCTATGAATTATTCCAATTTTACGGAATGATTTAGGGAGTATTGAGGGTGGAATATCGCTTGCCTCTCGGCGGATTATTAATTCTGATATTTTTATCTACCCCCTTGCCAAATTTCGCGCATGGAGCCCACGTGTTAGATATTTATTAATGGTTTTGAATTTAAATGGTTTAAATGGTTTCGGTTTTGGTTTTGAAAGCAAAAGTGCATGAGTATGAGGTACATCTAAGTGTGGTCCAAGTTTCATCGTTGTATGATGTACCGTTTTTTTTGTAGGCTCTTATTCCTCTCCGTCAGAATCCACATCCAGCCACCCACCCAGCCAGCCGGAATTTTTTTGACCAAGTTTAGGCACTTTTTTAACACAGAACGGGTTATCGGATCGGGCTGTTTTTTTTTTTTTTAGGTTATGGACCACATATCAGGTTATATACCGAGTTTCAAGAGTCGTAAATATTTCGGGACGGCGTGTGCAGATAGCTGAAAACCCCCCAACTCGGGTAGGAGTACAGGGTCGAGCTAGTCATTGCCTTCTAAGCAGTCGCGTGCGCTTGGCTGCGGGCGAACGACCGTCGCCCTAGATTATACTAGCCTATCTATGGTTCAGGCGGTGGACATACTGGGCAGGAGCCCCAGACCTTCATTTACGTGGACTGCGCATGCATACCTGGCCAACTTTGAGAAGTGAAGTGGGCCGTCCGCGACGGCGGAGTCGCTTCAGGTGGCGGAGTCGTTTCAGTAGGCGAAGGCGCCTAAACATCGTTGCAGTTTACTGCACCAGAGTCTGTAATGAAAAGATTACAGTGCGTTCATTCTCATTTCCTGCAATGTCAAACGACTATGATATGAAAATAAAAGGCATTGTTACAAAAATGCCCGGCTGTAGCTTTCGCCTGGTCGAGCGGATAACCCAACTCACTAATGTAAAGCCTATGCAGGGAATGAAACAGCACCGGCTTTCTGAAAAGATATTTGGGTTCAAAGAAGCGATTGACAGGCAATAGAGTTAAGTGTCATACTCGCTCTTTGTGCGGCGCTCGTCAGTTGGACCCACCGAATCGCTGTTGCCAGGTTTGCTTTACTGACTGAACCTCATTTAATATATAGTTCGTCCGTTTACATTTGACGAATTTCGGCTTTTTCGCCGACACAGCGGGAACATGTAAGCCACTTACTTGTTATAACCAATTACGAGGGTTGTAATTTAAAATTCAGTCTTCGCTGACCGTCGTCAATGTTGCCCGGCTGAAGTTTCATTGTGCGCCTCTTTGGCAAACCAATGAAGCGCAATAATGGAAATTAAACTAAGTGATTTGGCGACGGGTTTGCTATTCATTATAATAGATATGTCAATCACTGGGGATCTCCGAGACTATTTCCCGGTGAACCAGAGAAAAATGATCTTGTCAAGAGGTGTGAACAAATCAGGTATTTTGTCCCTTTGAGGAACTCCAAATTCGTCAACTGTAAACGGACGAACTATAAATACAAAATACATGTTTGAACCTTGCAACCCTGTAAGCAATGAAGGCAAACGCGTGGCACTTGAGAAGATTAGAGGTGCGTGAACTTGGCACCCCCACTTTGCGCACTAATTCTGTCTAATTCTGTTTCTCAATTAGTGCTTTCTAACGCACTCGGCCCCAGAATTCGTGCATAGTTAGTTTAGGAATGAATTACTAATTAGTGTTGGGGGTGGAAACTTCACGCTGCACCCCCACTTCGAGCACTAATTTCTAAACATGTTCCTCGAATTAGTGCTTAATTAGTGCTTTCGATCCCACCGTATCCCATAATTAGTGCACTTTCGGTTTGGTTCCTGCGGCGCGGCGTCTGTTGGGGGTGCAGCACCCCACTTTGTTTTTTTCAAAAAATTTCTTTTATAGATATTTAGTGCTTAGTTAGGCCGAGCTGTTAAAAAAAGAAATGTTTTTTGGAATTTCCAAATCGCCAACCATTTTTTTGGGAAATCCAAAAAAAATTTTTGCACACGTCTTTAATTTGACATATCCTGACTAGGTTTTCGGACCCGACCCTCAATTTTAAAAATCCAGCCCCCCCGGTAGAGAAACGGTCAATTTCGGCTGTAGCGTACCCTTTGAGCGGACAAGTCACATAGGGCAAGATGGCGGAATTTCCAAAATTTTGGTTTCGCATAGTGGCCCATGAATGCCCGCATGGGACGTAACCGAAAAGAAAAATTATAAAAAATTCCTTCATCGGCGAAAAAATTGCCAAAGGCGGCCGTCAAGGGTAAAAAAACAGAAATTGCCATGGAAGGTCCAAATTTTGGAAATTCCAAAAAAACCTTCGTCTTTCCCCGAGATGGGTCAATCCCTAGGCTGTGTCAAAATTTCGAAAAATTGGGATCAAAACTGGTGAAAAAAACTGGCGCCAACCAAAATTTCACTATTCGCAAGCTCATTTTCCGGTATTGGCCAAAATCCAAGATGGCCGCCGAAATGCAAAAGTGCCCCAACACTTAAAAAGTCAAAAGTCCAAAAGTCTCAGCGCGCTCGGTCCCGTCCGGATCCGTTGAACCGTCTGCCCTCCATAAAATAATCCGCCCCAAAAAACAGCACTTTTCCTGAAATGACCATTTTTCTTGTCCGCCCCTGTGGCTCGAAAATAAATGGTTCGAATTGACGTCACTATTTTTTTCCGTGTAGCAAGTGAAATTTCGAGGGAAAAAACCACCCCACACGAGCAAAGGTGCGTCTGGCCCGGGCGCTACGCGCAAAGAGCGTCGGTATAGTTTTAAAAGACCGATACCGATATCAAGCAATTTACTCATGTCAGTCCACTTTGGAAAGTGGATTGACTTCAATTCGAATCGATTGTGTATATCAAGAGATTCAAACCGAATTGAACTCGAACCGACTTGAGTCAATTCGGATTGAGTGCTGTGATATACGTAGTGATATTTTGCCGATTCTTGGGGTAAAAGAACCAAGCACGGGGGGTCTGGGGCCCCCCAACTACAGCGCCGCGGGCGTAAATGAGGAAAATCATGTTTTTATAGTATGTTTGGTGTCTTCTAGAAAAAAAATAAGTAGGTTGAATGTAGGGGTGGGCGAACGTTCAAAAATTCAAGCCCGAGCCGAGCTTTTTTTGAAGTTTGGCTCGGCTCGGGCTCGACTTTTTAAGCTCGAGTTCGGTTTTAATCAAAACTTCGAACTTTAAACGAACTTTGTCTTGAAATTACGCCAAAAACACGCCAAAAACTGATTTTATACATCGTTCGCGTAATAAAACAACAAAGCATTAATATGATGCCCCTATGCCTGGAGAATAGATGGCGGTCCTAACTCATTTGCGCATTTTTTGTAACTTGGGCACTTATTGACTTGGCCCATTCAATTATTAAATTGCTATAACTCAAGAAGTAATCATAGGATTTGAACAAAACAGGTATTGTTTAAATGCGTTGTGAATGCTCTACAATAAACGTTATTAGCAGTTGTACCGCAAATGCAATAGTTTTAATTATTTTATTTATAAATTATTACAATGTATTGCAATTATAGCACTTTTTATATAGTGTAAAATTAGCTAGATTGCCAAGAAATTTTCACACTATACTAAAAATAACGTCAATAAATTCAAAATTGTAAGTCCCGAAACGAAATTCCGGTAACTTTTTTTGATTAATTAATTAATTAAATTAATCATTAATTAAATCCCAATTAAAAGTTTATTATTCACGTACCACAATCACATAGTGTATCAAACAAGAACAATATGACCACAATTGACTTTAAAATTAATGGTTTCAAATTTATTTCCAATCACTTTCATAATTAATTTAATTAATTCAAATAATTTTTAAAAATGACAATAATCTCAAGTAATTGTGTAAAATTAACACAATGTGGTCGACTTTGGTACCATTATAAAGCTAGTTTTATGTCGAAACATTGTATTGAAAAAAAATTAATAAAATTAATTAATCATCAAATTAATTACATTTTAGTTAATTTATACCACTTTTGACATATGTATTATTATGTATACCTAAAACTCCATCGATCATTATAAAAATATACCACTTTACTGACATAATGCCAATGAATCTAAAATGTTATGTCCCGAAACAAAATTCCTATAACTTACCGATTAATTAACTAATTAATTGAAGAAGTACTTATATCTCAATAAATGTTGTTATTGATAATCGTAAAAGTACGATATTCATGAGAAATATTTCTTCGGTTATACCCAAAAATGTGGCAAGTCTAATTTCAGAGAAAACGAAGGTCACTTCAATTTTCATCAATCAATCGAAGGTCTCCCATTTTCTTGATATAAGGGCGTCTTAGCTAACTAGACTATAGGAAAACGCCATAGTCGTTAGACGAGTCAGCAAGCCATCTGTAGAGTGCCCGGTAACATTGCATTTAACTTGATAGACATAGTATTAAGACTTTTGAGTATAAACGATAGGTGAGACCGTAGGGTCATGCCCTCTTATAATTTGTGTGTAGTTTTCAAGTGTCCTTCAGCCTGCAGACGAAGTCTAATCGGCGGGAACTAGGCAGGAGAGGGTTCATTACCAAATACCAAAATTATAAAAGTAGAAAACTGTGTTGCTTGGAACAAGGGTGAGAATAACATATGACAGATGCAGACGCGGACCACCCTAGTTCAAGGCTAGATAACATACCCTCTGTCTAGGAGCTTGGGAACTTACTATTAACTAATTTCTGGTGATGTTATTTAAAACAACCCTTTGACATTTCGCTGGTAACGGAATAAATAAAAACACCCGGACGTAACAATAAGTTAGCTAAGCTGCGCCTATAATAGGACGAGCGGTTTATATTGATGACAGTGGGTATTGATTAGAGTTGGTTTTCTAAACACCCTGTAGGTGTTACTTTCGCTTTCGAGTGTTTTGTGTGTGTCGCTCACGAGGGTGGGTGGGTGTCTGGCGGTCGGTCATGGCCATGCAGTCTCAGCTGACGAGAGAGAGAGAGAGAGAGAGAGAGAGAGAGAGAATAGTAGGAAGACAGAAGACACCACGGTTTTGCAGGTTCACGTTCTGTTTTGGTGTTGTTTTTGTCACGTAAGTTTCTGGAGTTTTTAAGAAATTTTGGATTGCGTATGCCGTGAGGGGTATATACCAAAATACAAATCAACGATAAAAGTAAAAGTAAATTTGGAATATGATTTCGGGTTGTAAGAAAAGATTTTTATTGATTTATTTTGTTGTTTATTTTTGTTATTATACATTAAAAAACAATAAGAAACGGCGTCGACGCTAGCAATAATTGTGCTGTGAAAAAATCTTGTGTCGCGAAGAGCCTCGCTGATGCACGTAAAACTAACATTAACTAAACTAGGAAAACGCTTAAGTCCCGCCGCGTTGATGGATAAGCGTAATTTTTTTAAACGAAAAAAGCGTAAAATTGCGATTTTTTTAATAGATAATTTTTCGATTACGCTCAAATTTCACACGAATATATTAATTCATAAAATTAAGGTTCTGTGAAAAAATCATTACAATCGGATAAAGCATGTAGGTGTTATAAGTAGAAGATTTTTTTTTTAAATCGAAAAAAATCGTAAAATTGCGATTTTCATGAGAAATAATTTTTCGATCAATTTTTCCCCCCGTGCAGTTTTTCGTTCAGAGATTTCATAGACCTCCATAAAATTTCAGTTCAGTCCATAAAATTTCGGAATCGTGTTCACAGACACACAAAAATACAAAAAAAAAAAAACATTCCGGATTTTTTTCTCCAGTGTAGTGAAATGGAATCTTCGCTTAGCTCGCTACGCTCATCCAATTAGATTCAGAAAACATTAAAGAAACTGTAACTAACTAAACAAACAAGCCCCACTAGTTGAAGCCAATGTAACTAAATTAAGTATTTACAACAATTAAAACAATTGAAAATTATCAAAAACAATTAAATTCAAAACATTTACCTGAACTTTCTTCAGTCAGGCTGGTTTATGCTGGGCGCCAGCTACACTCGATGGAGTAGCACGAGAAACTCTTATCTTTTAATTTTAAAATTTAAATGAAGACAAACAGGAAGTTATAAAATTGGATATGTCAAAGGAGTGAGGTTGTTCAATATTATAACACCGAATATTTTTTATAATCGAGTCTGATGGAAGTTTAATATTAATGTTCAGCCTTATGGGCAATTATACAACATGATAAATTGATATGCAATGTTAATAGAACACAAATAACAGTCAATGAAATTAAACAAATAAACAATTAAAAATGTAGGCCAAGGGTGGCCTATGCTCAAGCACAATAGGCCTAGCAGTGTTCAAGATGCAACTTCAAGTTTGCACTGTGAATATTATTAAGAAAATATAATTGATACTTTACAGTATTTGTAGGTAGGCCTAGGCACTCCAGTCTTTGTGCCGGAAGTAGGCTTTGTGTAGGCCGAACGCTGGGTAAGTAGGCCTCGATTAGGCCCTGGTGTAGAAGTCCTTCTGTAGGCCTGGGTAGGCCTTGGATAGGCCCTGGTGTAGACCACTCTGGATCTGGGTAGGCCCTGGTGTAGACCTCGGCTGTAGGCCTTGGATAGGCCTCGGTTATGCAAGTCCACTTGCCTGTTGTTCCGAAGACGACCCTAGGCGGGGCTAGGCTAGGCCCTCGCTCCGGAGATCTGCACAGTTGTATGGTCAGAAGAATGGCCTAGTGTTTGTAGGGCACCTGGCCTAAGTAAGTGGGCTCCAGCCGCACGCGTCCGATACGTCTTGGCTGAAACCGTCCTTTTTTTGTGTTCGGGTCGGAGGACAAGGAAACACGCCTGTGTGTAAGTAGGGTACACGTGTCCGAGACACGTGTTGTATGTAGGCGCGTGTTTGGTGGCGCAGTTTTGTAAAATTCCTACTGGTTAAATGCGCAGATACTGGTGTTGTGCGGTTGTACTCTGACGACGCCTATGTTGGTGGCGTAGCTTGTTGATAGGTAAACTTTCCACTACGATAAAGGTTGTGTATGTGTACACTGAAGTACCAGAAAATCCATTGTTTTGGAAGAAGACTCAAGTCAGCATGATTAGACTTGCGCGTTGTTTCCATCAGTGTTTGTGACGTCCAATACGTTGGTTATGGAACTTTGAAAGCACAGCATTATTACGCGTCATACAAGAGATTCAACACTAGTTTTGCTGATAATATTTGTATGTGTTTCACAGATATGGAACGCAGGTGGTTCTATGACGTAATTGTAAGATTTTACCACGCACTTTGTTCGATAAAGATGATGCATTAATTATACTCACATATTGTACACGATGACGTGAGGGAATAACACTGGTGGTTTTCTTACGCGAGTAAGAATGTTTGTGGGTCCATTAACTGGCTCCCCCACATTGGAATATCGAACCGAAAATAGTCTAATTATTTTTGCACCATTTTTGCACTTTTTTTCTGCACCCAAATCTAGATTTTTGCACCCCTACCATTTCGCAGCAGTCATTTCGCATTTCAAATTGGGGGGCCAAGTTAATGGTGGCTCCCCCAAATTGGGAATTTCGAACCGAAAAAAGTCTCATATTTTTGACTATTTTTGCACTTTTTGACCCAATCAAGATTTTGGGAACCCCTACATTTCGTCAGCATGTTTTGCATCCAATTGGGGGGCCAAGTTACTGGGTGCTCCCACACATTGGAATTTTGAAACGAAAATAGTCTCATATTTTGAACTCTTTTTGACACTTTTTTGCACTCCCCAAATCTAGATTTTTGCACCCTACATTTCGCAGAGTATTTTGCATTTCAAATGGGGGAGCCAAGTTAATGGTGGCTCCCCTACATTGGAATTTTCAAACCAAAAAGAGTCTCATATTTTTGCCTATTTTTGCACTTTTTTTTTCTTGCACCCAAATCTAAGATTTTGGCAACCCCACCATTCGCAGCATTTCGCATTTCAAATTGGGGGAGCCAAGTTAATGCTTTTTTTCAAAATCATTTTGGAGAAGTGGGGACCGGGCTAAAAATTAGCGTAAATTATGCACTTCTTAAAATGACAAGTCCTGATTTTTGCACCATAAACTGTAGAATCTACAGGGGTGAAATATGGAATAAATTAGCAAATAGGAATTCCGATTTCCAAAGTAGAGAAGTAAACGTTTTTTATAAATGATAAAACGGAAGTCCAAAAACTGGGCTCTTAATAGCTGCTATAAATGCCTTCTTAAATAGCCAAGTGCTGATTTTTTTCACCCCTAAACTTATGAATGTACAGAGAAGTGAAATCAAGAAATAAATAAACAAATAATATTTCGAAAATCCAAATAAATAAAGTTTATCAAAATCATGCATCAGAAGTAAAAATACTAGACTCTTAATTAGCTGCTATTTAATTACTCTCTCCAATAACCCAAGTGCTGATTTTGCACCCCTAAACTTTAAGAATATAAAGTGAGGTGAAATAAGAAATAATAACAAAAATAATATTTCGAAATCAAAATAACGTATCGTTTTATCAAAATCAAGTAATCAGAGGTCAAAATTACGAGGCTCTAAATTATGCTATAAAAAATATACTCTCTCAAATAAACAAGTGCTGATTTTGCACCCCTAAACTATAGAATCTACAGTGAGGTGCAAATAAGACAAATAAAATAAACAATAATATTTGAATTCAAATAAAGTATTCTTTACAAAATCAAGGTATAGAAGTCAAAATACGCGTCTCTAAATTATCTGCTATAAATATTCTCTTAAATAAACAAGTGTGATTTTTTGCACCCCTAACTGTAGAATCTACAGTGAGGGTGAAATAAGAAATAAATAAAAAAAATAATATTTGAAATCCAAATAAAGTCTCGTTTATCAAAAATCCCATTATCAGAAGTCAAAAATACTAGGCTCTAAATAAGCTTGCTATAAAAATTACTCTCTCAAATAACCAAGTGCTGATTTTGCACCCCTAAATATAGAATCTACAGTGAGGTGAAAATAAGAAATAAATAAACAAATAATATTTTGAAATCCAAAAAAAGTCTTCGTTTATCAAAATCAAGTATCAGAAGTCAAAAAAAACTAGGGCTCTAAAATAAGCTGCTATGAATACTCTCTCAAATAACTAAGTGCTGATTTTTGCCCCTAAACTATAAGAATTACAGTGCGGTGAAATGAGAAATAAATAAACAAAGAAATATTTCGAAATCCAAAATAAAGTATGTTTATCAAAATCATATATCAGAGGTTCAAAAATTAACTAGGCTCTAAATAAGCTGTATTGGATACTCTGTCAAAAAACCAAAGTGCTTGATTTTTGCACCCTCTTACACTATAGAATCTACAGTGAGGTTAAATGAGAAAATAAATAAAACAAATAATATTTCGAAACCAAATAAATTGTTTATCAAAATACATCTAGCAGAAGTCAAAAATACTAGGCTCTAATAAGCTGCTATAAATACTATTTCAAAAAGACCAAGTGCTGATTTTTGCACCCTTAACTATAGAATCTACATGGAGGTGAAATAAGGAAATAAATAACAAATAATATTTGAAAGACAAATAAGTCTTTTTATCAAAATTCAAGTATCAGAAGTCAAAAATTACTAGACCTAAATAAGCTGCTATAAATACCTCTCAAATAAACCAAGTGCTGATTTTGCACCACTAAACTTTAGGCATCTTACAGTGTGAGGTGAAATAAGAAATAAAAAACAAAAGTGTTTCGACAATTCAAATAAGCATCGTTTAGCAAAATCATGTATCAGAAGTCAAAATACTAGGCTCTAAAATAAGCTACTACAACTACTCTCACAACTGACCAAGTGTCTGATTTTTGCACCCCTTCACTATAGAATCTACAGTGGGGTTAAAATGAGAAATAAATAAACAAATAATATTCGAAATCCAAATAAAGTAGCGTTTATCAAAATCAAATATCAGAAGTCAAAATTACTAGTATAAATAAGCTGCCCATAAATATTCTCTAAATAAACCAAGTGCTGATTTTTGCACCCCTAAACTAAAGAATCTACAGTGAGGTGGAAATAAGAAATAAATAACACAAATAAATTACGAAATTCAAAATAAAGCATAGTTTATCAAATCATGTATCAGAAAGTCAAATAACTAGGCTCTAAAAGAGCTGATATAACTCTCACAACGACCAAGTGCTGATTTTTTGCACCCTCTAAACTATAGAATCTACAGTGGGGTGAAATAAGAAATAAATAATCAAATAATACTTAAAATCCAAATAAAGATCTTTACAATACCAAGTATCAGAAGTCAAAATTAATAGGCTCTCAAGAGCTGTATAAATACTCTTTGTGGCACATAAACCAAGTGTCGATTTTTTTTTTTGACCAAACCCATAAAACTATAGAATCTACACGGAGTAAAATAAGAAATAAATAACAAATATATTTTGAAAATCCAAATAAAGTCTCGTTGATCAAAAATCCATTATCAGAAGTCAAAATATATCGGCTCTAAATAAGCTGATATAATAACCCTCTCACAATAACCAGTGCTGATTTTTGCACCCCTAAAAATCATATAGGGAATCTACACAGTTGAGGGAAATGAGAAATAAATAACAAATAATATTTCAAATCCAAAACAAAGTACTGTTTATCAAATCATATATCAGAAGTCAAATACTAGGATCTAAATAAAGCTGCTATAAATTCTCTTTCAAAACACTAAGTGCTGAATTTTTTGCACCCCTAATACTATAGAATCTACAGTGAGGTAAATAAAGGAAATCAAATAAACAAATAATATTTGAAAATCCAAATAAAGTCTCGTTTATCAAAATCATTATTCAGAAGTGAAAATTAAACTGGCTCTTGAATAAGCTGCTTATCAATACTCTCCTCCTCTCAAATAATTAGTGCTGATTTTTGCACCCTAAACCTATAGAATCGACAGTGAGGTGAAATAAGAAATAAAATAAACAATAATAATTAGACATCCAAATAAAGTCTCGTTTATCAAAATCAAGTATAGAAGTCAAAATACTAAGGCTCTAAATAAGCTGCTATAAAACTATCTCAAATAACCAAGTGCTGATTTTTGCATCCCTAAACTATTAGAATCTACAGTGCGGTGACAAGAGAAATAAATAAACAAAGGAATATTTCCCGAAATCCAAATAAAGTATGTTATCAAAATCATTATCAGAAGTCAAAAACTACTAGGCTCTAAATAAGCTGCCTATAAATACTCTCTCAAAAACCAAGTGCTGCCCCATTTTTGCACCCCTAAACTATAGAATCTACAGTGAGGTGAAATAAGAAATAAATAAACAAAATAATATTTTGAAATCCAAATAAATAAACTCGTTATCTAAATCAAGTACAGAAGTCAAAAATTATAGGCTCTTAATAAGCTGCTATAAATACTATCTAAATAACCAAGAGTTGCTGATTTTTGCCAACACTAAACTATAAAATCTATAGTGAGGTGGAAATAAGAAATAAATAAACAAATAATATTTGAATCCAAAAATAAAGTTCGTTTATCAAAATCCAATATCAGAAGTCAAAATTACTAGAGCTCTAAATAAGCTGACTATAAAATTACTCTAACAAAAAAACCAATGCTGATTTTTTGCACCCCTATACTATAGAATCTACAGTAAGGTGAAATAGAAATAAATAAACAAATATTATTTTGAAATCCAAAATAAAGTCCTACGTTTATTCAAAATCCAATTATCAGAAGTCAAAATTAATAGGCTCTTTAATAAGCTGCTATAAAACACTCTCTCAGATAACCAAAAAAAAAAAACAAAAAACAAAGTGCTGTTTTTTGCACCCTAAACTATAGAACTACAGTGACGGTGAAATTTTTTTTTTTTTTTTTTCAGAAATAAAATAAAACAAAATAATATTTCGAAATCCAAATAAAAGTCTCGTTATCAAAAGCATATATTCAGAAGTCAAAATTACTAGGCTCTAAATAAGCTGCCATTAATACTCTCTAAATAACTTAGTGCTGATTTGCACCACTAAACTATAGAATTCTGCAGTGAGGGAAATATGAAATAAATAAGCAAAATATATTCGAAATCCAAATAAAGGATCGTTATCAAATTCATGTATCAGACGTTTAAATTTCTAGGCTCTAAAGTAGCAGCTATAATTCTCTCTCAAATTGCAAGTCTTGATTTTTGCAACCCAAAATTTATAGGAATCTACAGTGGGGTGAAAATGAAATAAACAAACATATAAATTGAATACAAGAAGGGATCGTTTATCAAAAACTGTAACAGGATTTCAAAAACTACTCGATCTAAATTTGCAACTATGGGTAATTGATCTCTCAAATTGTGTAGCGCTGATTTTGCACCCCATATACTATAGTGAATTCTGTCAGTGAGGTGAAAATATGTAAATAAATAAACATAATTTTGTAAATTTATATTTCGATATCCAAATCAAGGATCGTTTATTCATAATTCTTTATCAGAAGTTAAATTACTAGGCTCTAAATTTGCAGCTATCTAATTATCTCTCAAATTGCCAAGTGATGATTTGCACCCTTAACTATAGATTTTACAGTTATTTGAAGCAGAAAATATATTTATTTATATGCAAGTATAAAGAGTTATTTGTTAGTGAAATCAAAGAAGGGTCGTTTTATCAATATGTATTTACTGTGTAACAGCAGTTAAATTACTGATGTCACTGGTAAATTAGCCAGTTATAAATTCTCTAAAATTCCGTTCCTGATTTTGCACCCAAAAAACTATATAATTTAGTGTTTTTTTTTTACTACATATTTTGTTTTTCATAAAAAGTTAGTTGTGGCTAAATAAATTGTTATTAAATAATAGCCCCTGCCATAAAAAAGTTTTTTTATAATATTTATTATTTTATTGAACTTAACATACACACTTACAAATATAAAATTTTCTGTAAGTTTTTAAATGAAAACTTTTACAAATATGTCAGTATGGTAAAGAAAATTATGGCGGTTTCGAATAGGAACAAAAATTACCCTTACTATTCCAAATAGTATGGCAGGAATGTATCCGTGGTATATGTCATTGAATTCACTACCATCGTCTGTATCGGGTGTACTCCACGTATCGACCAAACAGGAATTGCAAAAATTAGTGGTGCAAAATGGTGCCTTTTGTTTAAATAATTCATATGTTTCTCAAAAATTTATTCACAGAATAGGGTGATAACATAAGATAGAATTAACCTCCAAAAGTTTATTGTCTGAAATCCAAAAAAAAAAAAAAAAAAAATTGTGGCATTAAAGTGCAATAAATACATGCTTCCACAACTTAGTTTGAAGAAGGGGGGGGGGCTATTATTAAGATTTTCCGGCCCAATAACTGGAAGTTTTAACACAAGGAGGGGTCGCAAAATAAAAAAAAAATCTGGGTACAAAATGCGAATACTTCTGGTGAAATAGGTAACATGATTTTTTTTTAATATTCGGTTTTGTGGAATGATGATTTAGGAGGGGGCTGTGGTGGGGGGCAACTTAATGGTCTGAATACTACGGAAACGGTACGGAAACTCTCTCAGGCTCTACTTGTGAACAGTTTTCGATAACAAAAAGGGTGTATCTCGGTTTGCTTTTTGTTGGATCTAAGCAGTTACTTTTTTCTTTGTTAATTTTTGTATCATATATGACTTGTCGCTTTGACCAAACCTGGATTTTCAACGTTATGTCTGTACCATATGTCAATGCAATGACTCACATTAAATATTTGTGTAAGGATGCTTTTTGTATTAAGGATATTTATACCAATAATATAGGAGGTGAAATGAATTTTTTGAAAACATTAGTTTATTTTATCTCTTTTTATTATACAACTCGCCATGGTTAACTAGCTATCAGTCAAAAGGAATTACGTAGTAGCAATGACCCTTTCGGCCCCATGTTAAAATTGGTCTAAATTAAGTTATTTTAGGCATATAATTCTAAATTCTATTTTTTTCTTTGATTTTTGGTGTTTTCAAATATTTTAAATGCGTTTTTTACGGAATGTTGGGAAATTTTTGGGTTTGAATTAAAGCTTTCATTTTAACTTTTAAGTACAAATTCAAAATTTGAAAAACATTGCTAAAACTAGATTTAGGAGTTTGGCCATTTTTTTTGTATTTTTTACTATCTCAAATAATAGCAATATAGAGATTTATTCATTTCCGAGGCATACCAAAATTTTCCATTTTTAGTCTTTTTTTGAGATTGCGTATTTTGATATTTTCAATCTTCTCTAAATAATTAAACTTTCTGTCCATAGGCATTTTTTTTAAATTATTCACTCAAAAAAATTTACATTTGGGTTGGGGGTCAAATGAAAAAAAACTATTTTTACCAAGGGCTTCAAATTTGATAAAAGTTTATCTCCACTATGGTGGACGTGGGGGCCGAAAAGGTTCAGGGACACCCTGCGTGTAGAAAATATTTATAAAGATACACGCATGCTACATCAAACGTATACCATTACGATTCAATCAATCAGTTCTCAAATCGTATCAATGCATTAATAAAATAAGTGTTGACTCTAGTATATATTTCATAAATCTGTACAAATACAAACTTGTGTCTAAAGAACAATTTACATACTCAAGAAAATTATCTGATAATGTAAAGGAGTCTACAAAAATCACCACGAAATCACAAACCCCAATCACAACTCACAAATCACCCCTAAAATGGACTTAGTCAGAAATGTAAATCATACTATGGTCATTATAGTATTTTGTTTAATTCATTATGACGGGGATTGTGACTCACATACTTCGCCATAGCTCGTCAAAACATACGGAAAAAAAAAAAAAAAAAAAAATTGGTTTATTAATACAATTCAGAAGTTAAACAACCATCCTGATCGGGGTTCTGAACCCGAATTTCCCAATTCCAGGTTGGCCCGCTTCTTTGCACAACTTAAACTACGACCGGATGATTTTTAACTTTAAAATCTATTAACTATTAACAATTTCACGGGCGGGAGTGTTTCCCGACTAAACAAATCGAGGAAAAAAATACGGAGGTGTTTGATTCATGATTAAGAAAATTAATATGCCGATACATTAAAATTATTTACACAATTGCAGTCGCAAATAGATCTTCCTTCTCTACATTGCGTCGATTTAAGTCAAGCACCGAGTTCAATATGTTTCTGTCGAATCGAACAATTCTCCCTTGCACATACTATTGAAGAGTTACCAAACAGAGTATAAAATCCTGCATCTTTTGTTATTTTTTAGTTGGTCCATCTACAACAATTAAATATGTGTTTTTGGAAGTAAATAAGTAAATATATCATTGTCTCTGTCTAGTAGAGTGAGCCAGCATAGGAGAAAGTAACATAAATTATTAACATCCAATTTCATTTCATTAATAATAAATCTTGAGTTGAATGGGTAAAATGTAAGTGTAATAAAAAGTAATCAAAGTTCGACATCGAAACTAATTCCGCCCCTATGGAGATCTTGAGCGATAATACTATAAACTCTTATATGAAAATTTACAAATCACGTTCTCACTTTGTAATCAGCCAGTATACAAAGTCAGATAATTACTAAATACATTTAAATCTAAAAATCTATCTTCCCCTCAACAGTATATTTCATACGATCAATTTTGCTCTCAATTCTTAAATAAAAATATAAAATACATTCCCAAAACAAAAAAACCATAGGTGCGTGGTGTCAGATAGGGGTTGCTTCAGCAAAACGCATTGCGCCTATAGATCGTACAATCAGGCAACTTACTCAAACAAGCCCAGTTTAAATTTCGATCTGTCAACCCCAGGTCTTCATAGTAAGTAAAATAAATCGACAACCCGAAATAATCTGGATTCTAGAGAATTAGGACATACTGGGAAAATCCTGATGAACATCATAATTTTGGTAGGAGGAATAGGAAACCCCTTCTTTAAGACGGGTAAAAATAGTGTTTCAATTGACCCCCAACCCAAATTTTATTTTTGAGTGAAATATTAAAAAAAAACCGCCTATGGGATCAGAAAGTTAATTATTTTAGAGGAAAAGATTGAAACATAGTCAAATCACCTCTGCATAAAAAAAGACTACAAAAGGGAAAAATTTGGTTATGCCTCGGAAATGAAATAATCTCTAGTATTGCTATTATTTGAGATACAAAAAAATACAAAAAAATGGCCCCCCCCAAAACTCCTAAATCTAGTTACGCAAGTGTGTTTCAATTTGAATTTGCTACTTAAAAGTTAAAAGGAAGCTTTAATTCAAAACCCCCCAAAATTCCCAACATTCCGTTAAAAAAAACACGCATTTAAAAATATGTGAAAAACACCAAAAATCAAAGAAAAAAATAGAATTTAGATTGCTATGCCCTAAAATAACTAATTTAGACCAATTTAACATGGGTCCGAAAGGGTTCATTGCTACACGTATTCCTGACGTGATAGCTAGGTGTAAACCATGCGTGTGTACATAAAAAGAGATAAATAACTATGTTGTCAAACATTAAACCTCCTCTATATTATTGGTAGACATATCCTTAATACAAAAAAGCATCCTTACACAAATATTTAATGTGATTCATTGCATTGACATAGTGAGTACAGACATAAGTTGAAAATCAAGGATTTGGTAAAAAGCGACAATGTTCAATATTATGATACAAAATATAACAAAGAATAAAAGTAGACTGCTTAGATACAACAAAAAGCAAACCGAGATACAACTTTTGTTATCCCCCCGTCAAACTGTTCACAGTAGAGCTGAGAGAGTTCGGTAAAGTTTCAGTAGTATTCAGACATTAAGTGCCCCCACCCCCACCACCAAACCATCCCACCATTCCAACAAAACCGGAATATTAAAAAAAAAAAATACATGTACCTATTTCACCAGAAATATCGCTTTTTGTACCCCATTTTTTTTTTTTTTTGCGACCCCTCCTTGGTTAAAAACTTTCCCATTTTTGGGGCCCGGAAAAACTTAATATCCCCCCCCCCCTTCTTAAAAACTGGGGTGGAAGCATGTATTTTTGCACTTTAAAATGCCCCATTTTTTTTAAATTTAGATTTAAACAATAAATTTTTGGAGGAAATTCTATCTTAATGTTATACCCATTATGTAAATAAATTTTTTGGAAAACATATGATTTTTTAAAACCCAAAAATGCACCATTTGCACCACTAATTTTTGAAATTCTCGTTTGGGTCGATACGTGGGTACCCCATACAGACGGGGTGGATTAAATGACATATCCCCCCGGATACTTTCCTGCTCATACTATTTGGAATAGAAGGGTAATTTTTGTTCCTTTCAAAACCCATAATTTTCTTTACATTGACATATTTGTAAAGTTTTCTTTTAAAAACTTACAAAAAATTTTATTTTTAACATTGTGTTTTGCTCAATAAATAATAATTTTAAAAAAAAATTTTTTATGGCGGGGACTATTTTTTAATAAAAATTTATTTTTCCACCTACTTTTTGAAAAACAAAATATGTAGTTTAAAAAAAAAAAACCTAAAATTTTAAAAGTTTTTGGGTGCAAAAATCAGGGCGGCAATTTTTAAAAAATTTATAAAGTAAATTTTTGGCCCAGTAATTTTAACTTCTGTTACGATTTTGATAAACGACCCTTCTTTTGGGTTTCTTAAAATTTTTTTTTGTTTAATTTTTTTTATGCTTTAAAAACTGTAGTCAATTAAAGGGGGGCAAAAATCAGACTTGGGAAATTTTAGTGATAATTTTAAAACTCAAAATTTTGAGCCTAGTAAATTTATACTTTGATAAATGATTTGATAAAAGACCTTTATTTGGATATCGAAATATTATTTGTTATTTATTTTATATTTCCTTCCTGCAGATTCTTAGTTTGGGGGTGCAAAAAAACAGCGCTCCAATTTTTAGAGAGCAATTATAGTTCAAATTTTTGAGTCGATAGTTTTTTACATCTGTTACAGTATTTTGATAAACGTCCTTCTTTTATTTTCAATTATTATATTTTGTTTTTTTCATATTTCACCCCACTGTAATTTTTTTTAAATTTGGGTTGCAAAAATCCGGACTTTGCAATTTGAGAGAGAATTTTTAGCTGCTAATTTAGAGCCTGAAATTTTAAAATTTGATACATGATTTTGTAAAAAGATCCTTTATTTTTATTTCGAAATATATTCGCTTATTTATTTCATTTTCACCTCACGCAGATAAATAAATTTTGTGGTGCAAAAATCAGCACTAATTATTTGAGAGAGTATTTAAGCGCTTATTTTAAACCTATAATTTTGACTTCGAAATGATTTTGTAAAAGAGACTTTTTTTGGATTTAAAAATTATTTGTTTTTTTTATTTTTTTATTTCCCCTCACTGTAGATTCTATAGTTTTTGTGGTGCAAAAATCAGCCTTGGTTAATTGAAGAGTATTTATAAGGGCCCTTTTTTAGGCCTAGTAAATTTTTACTTCTGATACATGATTTTGATAAACAATCTTTTTTTGGATTTCGAAAAATTTTTGTTTATTTTTTTCTCATTTACCCCCTGTAATTCTATAGTTCAGGGGTTCAAAAAACAGACATGGTCAGTTGTGAGATATTTAAAAGCAGCTTTTAGGCCTATAAAATTTTGACTTTTGATAATGGATTTTGATAAACAGACTTATTTGGGGTTTCAAATATTTTCGTTTATTTTTTCTTTTCCCTCACTGTAGTTCTATAGTTCGGGGGGTGAAAAAAACAGCAAATTGGTTATTTGAGAGAGTATTTATAGCAGCTTATTTAAGAGCCTAGTAATTTTGACTTCTGATACTTGATTTAGATAAACTAGTTATTATTTGGATTTCAAAATATTATTTGTTTATTTATTTCTCATTTCACCGCACTGTAGATTCTATAGTTTAGGGGTGCAAAAATCAGCACTTGGTTATTTGAGAGAGTATTTATAGCAGCTTATTTAGAGCCTAGTAATTTTGACTTCTGATACTTGATTTTGATAAACGAGACTTTATTTGGATTTCAAAATATTATTTGTTTATTTATTTCTTATTTCACCTCACTGTAGATTCTATAGTTTAGGGGTGCAAAAATCAGCACTTGGTTATTTGAAAGAGAATTTATAGCAGCTTATTTAGATCCTAGTAATTTTGACTTCTGATATATGATTTTGATAACATCACTTTATTTGGATTTTGAAATATTATTTGTTTATTTATTTCTCATTTCACCTCACTGGTAGATTCTATAGTTTGGGGGTGCAAAAATCAGCACTTGGTTATTTGAGAGGGTATTTATAGAAGCTTTTTTAGAGCCTAGTAATTTTGACTTTTGATAATGGATTTTGATAAACGAGACTTTATTTGGATTTCAAAATATATTTGTTTATTTATTTCTTATTTCACCTCACTGTAGATTCTATAGTTTATGGGTGCAAAAATCAGCACATGTAGTACAGGCAAATTAGACTTTGACCCGGACATTTAATGTTCCTCAATATTATTGCGGGAATACGTTTCAGGTGATGTCCCTGAACAAAAAACTCAAGTTCCCAAAAAATCCCACTTGGGGAAAATCCCCCATCTTGAAAAAACTCCGCCATGTTGAATTTTGCAGATTGTTTGCTCTAACAAGTGATCCAAGTGACCAAATGACTTGATTTTTTTCCCATTGTTATTATTTGCAGCCCCTATTGATATAAATAAATTAATTGTCATGGGAAAAAATCCGCCATCTTGAAAAAATTCAACCATTTTGAATTTTTGTTTTTTCTGCTATAGCAGACGATTTAAGTTACCTAAAGACATAACATAATTTCCTCTGTTATTATTTACAACCCCTATTGATAGAAATAATTAAATGTCATCTGACCTCCTTCATAATAACCAGAATTTTCACTATATTGCAAATCAATACCACAAAAATAGCAACCAGCAAGTTCAATGTTATTTTTGCATTTAAACGTTGCCAACCAAGAAATGTACCAATTAAAAACGTTAATATAGCGTAATAATGAAACTTTAAGAGCAGTAAAACCTAAAGGTTAATTATGTTTTGATTTATTTGGACTGTACACTGCACTTGTAAATAAAGAAAACTATGTGAAACAATATTTCGACAATTATTCAGTCGTCTTCAATGGGTATAATGACATTCCAAATAAATCATTACATTAATTAAAAATGTATTACGAGTATCAAGTCGTTTCAATTAAATGTTTCATAGAACATCACTTACTTAGTGCACATGACTTATATTTGCTTAGTGGTTTCCCTTGAATTCACCATCATTCAGCAGTCACCGTTGTTCCATCAAAATGTCATACCAAGAGTTTTACAAAGAAGAAATAACTGCTGTTCCTAAAACACTTTTATCGCATTCCTTGTACTGTTACGTAAGTTACTAAACCATCCCCCCCTAACATTTGTTCTTGAAAATGAATTCAGCTGACGACGCCTCCTACCTGGTGACATAAGACTCTCGCCATCACCATCACTATCATTATCAATTTCACTGTCAAACTAATTTTGCGACATCCAACGTCTACAACGTTTTCGTCGTCTTCTAAAGTGGGAGCGCAGTTGAAACAACCATATCCCGTGCAGTAGCCACACATGCTGGAGCAAGTTAGTCCATTTTTTGGCATTTACAATTTGGGCGCTCACAGCCAGTTTTACAGTTGCATGATACATTTCCGAGTAGTTTATCTGGTGCTGGAGCCTTAAGTGTTGGGATTGGCGTCAGTTGTCCATTCTCAAGTTTCCACTCCCAATCAGCAGGATAGCATGATTGAGGGGGAACCCCTATCCATTTAACAACGACATCTACTGAAGATGATCCATGGCATCGCCGGACATGCTTCGTGTCTTATGTCGACGGCTTCTGGTAGCCGTCAAATACCACCATGGTTTGAACTTTAGTAGAGTTTTTTTTTTTTAGCTATAGTGACGTTTTACATACGACACATACTGTTGACATATCTGCCTGTACGTAGAGTGTCGTATCCACACAACGCGGCGCAACAAATGACCCCCATCGATGACGAATGCGGCTACATTTGGGGGAAGGTCTTGTTCAGCTGGAGAAATTTCTTGCAGAGGCCTGAAGAGGGTGGACTTTGTCCCCTTGTTTAAAAGAGAATTCATCAAAAAGTGTAGGTGGTCTAGCTGCCAGTTCGAAGGTTAGATACTCTGCAAGCTCCTCGTCATTCCGGACGATGCACAACATTTGGTGGAAGAGCTGCGTAGGATTGATGTGGACTTCATCATTGCGGACCTAGATACCATTTAAGATGGTTGCCATAAATTTAACCTTCGCTTGCATTTTCAGGTAAATTTGACTGAACGGTTTCCCAACCATTGCCTTCATGGACTTTAATTTCACATCTCTAGCTAGCACAGTCGCAATTGACACTTGTCTGTTGCCACCACATCGTTTGAAAGAGACACAAGCAGAGGTGAGACACGCTGGAAGGGGTTGTGGAGATGTAGCCTCTCTTGCATCTTTGTGGTGTCTTGGGTGTCTCGTCTTTGACGGGACATGCGCATCTCGACGTGCTGTTCGGATGTGGCTAGGATGACTCCACAGAACTCTTCCAAAAGATCTATAACCTTTGTCGATGCTGGCAAATTGAATGCACCCATTTGGCAAGGGTCGCTTCAGAAAGTCCCCGGCCATGGGTAAAGCCGCCAGGAGCCAATCGTTACTAAGTGTGACAGTGAAAATGATAATGATGGCAAAAGTCTTATGTCACCAGTTAAGAGGCGTCGTCGGCTTAATTAATTTCAAGGACAAATGTGTGGGGGTGGGAGGGTTTATAATTTTACTTATACTACAAGGAACGCGATAAAAATGTTTTAGGAACAGCAGTTATTTATTTTTCTGTAAAACTCTTGGTACGACATTTCGATGGAACAACGGTGACTGCTGAATGATGGTGAATTCAGGGAAACCACTAAGTAAGTGATGTTCTATGAAACTTTTAATTGAAACTAATTGATACTCACAATAAATTTTTAATTCATACATTTCTTGGTTGGAAACTTTTAACTGCAAAAATAACATTGACTTGCTGGTTGCTATTTTTGTGGTATTGATTTGCAATATAGTAAAAATTTCTGGTTATTATGAAGGAGGTCAGATGACATTTAATTATTTCTATCAATAGGGGTTGTAAATATAACAGAGGAAATTATGTTATGTCTTTAGGTAACTTAAATCGTCTGCTATAGCAGAAAAAAAAAAAATTCAAAATGGTTGAATGTTTTCAAGATGGCGGATTTTTTCCCATGACAATTAATTATTTATATCAATAGGGGTTGCAAATAATAACAATGGGAAAAAATCAAGTCATTTGGTCACTTAGATCACCTGTTAGAGCAAACAATCTGCGAAATACAACATGGCGGATTTTTTTTCAAGATGGCGGATTTTCCCCAAGTGGGATTTTTTGGGAACTTGAGGTTTTTGATCAGGACATCCCCTGAACATATTCCAGCAATAATATTTGAGGAACATTAAATGTCTGGGTTTTGCCCAAAAATTGTCTAACGGGCCCTGTACTATTGGTTATTTGAAAGAGTATTTATAGCAGCTCATTGAGAGCCTAGTAATTTTGACTTCTGATACTTGATTTTGATAAAGATACTTTACTTGGATTTTGAAATATTATTTGATTATTTATTTCTCATTTCCCCCCACTGTAGATTCTATAGTTTAGGGGTGCAAAAATCAGCACTTGGTCAGTTGTGAGAGTAATTATAGCAGCTCTTTTAGAGCCTAGTTATTTTGACTTCAGATACATGATTTTGATAAACGATGCTTTATTTGAATTTCGTTATATTATTTGTTTATTTATTTCTTATTTCACCTCACTGTAGATTTCTTTAGTTTAGGGGTGCAAAATCAGCACTTGGTTATTTAAGAGAATATTTATAGCACCTTGTTTAAAGCCTAGTAATTTTGACTTCTGATATATGATTTTGATAAACGATACTTTATTTGGATTTCAAAATATTATTTGTTTATTTATTTCTTATTTCACCTCACTGTAGATTCTATATTTTAGGGGTGCAAAAATCAGCACTTGGTTACCGGTATTTTAGAGAGTAATAATAGCAGCTTATTTAGAGCCTAGTAATTTTGACTTCTGATATTTGATTTTGATAAACAATACTTTATTTGGATTTCGAAATATTATTTGTTTATTTATTTCTCATTTCACCTCACTGTAGATTCTATAGTTTAGGGGTGCAAAAATCAGCACTTGGTTATTTGAGAGGGTATTTATAGCAGCTTATTTAGAGCCTAGTAATTTTGACTTCTGATAATGGATTTTGATAAACGAGACTTTATTTGGATTTCAAAATATTATTTGTTTATTTATTTCTTATTTCACCTCACTGTAGATTCTATAGTTTAGGGGTGCAAAAATCAGCACTTGGTTATGTGAAACAGTATTTATAGCAGCTTATTGAGAGCCTAGTAATTTTGACTTCTGATACTTGATTTTGATAAAGATACTTTATTTGGATTTTGAAATATTATTTGTTTATTTATTTCTCATTTCACCCCACTGTAGATTCTATAGTTTAGGGGTGCAAAAATCAGCACTTGGTCAGTTGTGAGAGTAATTATAGCAGCTTATTTAGAGCCTAGTTATTTTGACTTCTGATACATGATTTTGATAAACGATGCTTTATTTGAATTTCGTAATATTATTTGTTTATTTATTTCTTATTTCACCTCACTGTAGATTCTTTAGTTTAGGGGTGCAAAAATCAGCACTTGGTTATTTAAGAGAATATTTATAGCAGCTTATTTAGAGCCTAGTTATTTTGACTTCTGATATATGATTTTGATAAACGATACTTTATTTGGATTTCGAAATATTATTTGTTTATTTATTTCTCATTTTACCCCACTGTAGATTCTATAGTTTAAGGGGTGCAAAAATCAGCACTTGGTCAGTTGTGAGAGTATTTATAGCAGCTTAGTTAGAGCCTAGTAATTTTGACTTCTGATACATGATTTTGATAAACGATGCTTTATTTGAATTTCGAAATACTATTTGTTTATTTATTTCTTATTTCACCTCACTGTAGATTCTATAGTTAAGGGGTGCAAAAATCAGCACTTGGTTATTTTAAAGAGAATTTATAGCAGCTTATTTAAATCCTAGTAATTTTGACTTCTGATATATGATTTTGATAGACATCACTTTATTTGGATTTTGAAATATTATTTGTTAATTTATTTCTCATTTCACCTCACTGTAGATTCTATAGTTTAGGGGTGCAAAAATCAGCACTTAGTTATTTGATAGTGTTTATAGCAGCTTATTTAGAGCCTAGTAATTTTGACTTCTGATAATGGATTTTGATAAACGAGACTTTATTTGGATTTCAAAATATTATTTGTTTATTTAATTTCTTATTTCACCTCACTATAGATTTTATAGTTAAGGGGTGCAAAAATCAGCACTTTGTTATTTGAGAGAGTATTTAAAGCAGCTTATTAAGAGCCTAGTAATTTTGACTTCTGACACTTGATTTAGATAATCGAGTCATTAATTGGATTTCAAAATATTATTTGTTTATTTATTTCTTATTTCACCTCACTGTAGATTCTATAGTTTAGGGGTGCAAAATCACACTTGGTTTTTTTGAGAGAGTATTTATAGCAGCTTTTTTAGAGCCTAGTGATTTTGACTTCTGATATATGATTTTGATAAAAAAATACTTTATTTGGATTTCGAATATTATTTGTTTATTTATTTCTCATTTCACCTCACTGTAGATTCTATAGTTTAGGGGTGCAAAAATCAGCACTTGGTTATTTGAAAGAGAATTTATAGCAGCTTATTTAGATCCTAGTAATTTTGACTTCTGATATATGATTTTGATAAACAATACTTTATTTGGATTTCAAAATATTATTTGTTTATTTATTTCTTATTTCACCTCACTTTATATTCTTTAGTTTAGGGGTGAAAAAATCAGCACTTGGCTATTTAAGAAGGGCATTTATAGCAGCTAATTAAGAGCCCAGTTTTTTGGACTTCCGTTTCATCATTTATAAAAACGTTTACTTCTCTACTTTGGAAATCGAATTCTTATTTGCTAATTTATTCCATATTTCACCCCCTGTAGATTCTACAGTTTAGGGGTGCAAAAATCAGGACTTGTCATTTTAAGAGTGCATAATTAGCTGCTAATTTTGAGCCCGGTCCCACTTCTCCAAATGATTTTGAAAAAAGCATTACTTGGCTCCCCCAATTTGAAATGCGAAATGCTGCGAATGGTAGGGGTGCAAAAATCTAGATTTGGGTGCAAAAAGTGCAAAAATGGTGCAAAGATACGAGACTATTTTCGGTTCGATATTCCAATGTGGGGGAGCCAAATTAATGGACCCAATGTTTGTTTAGATTATAAAATGTTTTCTAGACAGCTGTTCGCTACTAACTGCTAGCACGCAGTTCGTCCCACACTCTCTTTGTATAGTTCGCCCGGCAACTCGAGTAGTGTCCAATTTCACTCTCTGTTGCGCATCTAGTAATATTGCATTCCACTGGCGCGGAATTTCAAATGTTTATAAAAACAACATAATCACAGAATATTATAGAATATTTATACAATTTAAATCAATATTCAAATATTGTTGAAGGCGGGAATAATATTTGAATTTGAATTTATAATAACTTATATCAGTTATTTTGGTAGGCTACATCACCCCTAAAATCCCTATAGGGTGGGTGGTCTAATCATCCCCTAAACGAAAATGTAAAAAAATTGAATTGTAAAAAATAGCATTTTTGAAACCTAGTATCCATGGTATGTAATCGAAGTTTTTTGAAGGGGTCTTTCGAATAAAAAAAATTTCAATTGTTTAAAATTATTTTGTGACCACAGAGGTCAATGAAGGTCAAATTTTGTTTTTTCTCAATATAGTTTGGTAGTAAACGTTTTTCTATTGGCACAATAATGTTTGATGATTGTCTCATTGTTGTAAATAATTAGTAAATAGGCCACACTTGATATGGCATAAGTCAATCATGGGAGAAGAAAGGTTATTATTACAATCTGTAGGCTCATGAACCAACGAGTATGTAGTCAAAATATGTTTACTTACGTTTAGGCGCGCTCAAACCATATAACGTAATAATGTTATTCACTGATAGAGGTTTCTCACGTACTGTGTATCGAGACTATATTTTGGGACGTACCTGGATGAAAACCTATTACTTTAAAATTCTTACTGAAGATTTTTTTCATGGATTTCCTTAAATATATTCGGTAATATCTCAGATTAAGCCCCATAATATAGCCCTTGGATATTTTATTTCCACCAAATTTCCATAAGTAGTAGGCATTGAGGTTGTCTACGGGAAGCTTTTATTTCGCAAAACCTATTACCTAGGTGCCAGCTATAAGGTACTTTACACTCAGGTACCTCGTAAAAAAAACACGTTTTTTTGAGTTTTCAGGGTGTTTCCCAGCCGCCATGAAGCGTGAAATGAACTGTGAATACGTCATAATCAGAGCTATTTAGGTACCTAACAACCCACGCTAATTTTCGTTGGGATGCGATCATTCCTTCAGAGTTAAAAATTTGATGAAAAATTATCAACATCGTTTTTTTTAACTCCTCTGCCAGGTGCCTAATTCAGAGGAGTTAAAAAGCGATTTTGATAATTTTTCATCCCATTAATTTTAACTCAGAAGGAATGATCGCATCCCAACGAAAATTAGCGTGGGTTGTTAGGTACCTAAATAGCTCTGATTATGACGTATTCAAAGTTCATTTCACGTTTCATGGCGGCTGGGAAACACCCTTGAAAACTCAAAAAATGTGATTTTTTTACGAGGTACCTGAGTGTATAGTACCTTATAGCTGGCACCTAGGTAATAGGTTTTGCGAAATAAAAGCTTCCCGTAGACAACCTCAATGCCTACTACTTATGGGGTGGAAATTTGGTGGAAATAACATATCCAAGGGCTATATTATGGGGCTTAATCTGAGATTTTACCGAATATATTTAAGGAAATCCATGAGTAAAATCTTCAGTAAGGATTTTAAAGTGTGGGTTTTGATCCAGGTACGTCCCAAAATATAGTCTCGATGCGTAGTACGTGAGAAACCTCTATCGGTGAATTACATTATCACGTAACATGATTTGAGTGCGCCTAAACGTAAGTAAACATATTTTTGACTACATACTCGTAGGTTCATGGCCCTACAGATTGTAATAACTAGGAAAACGCTTAAGTCCCGCCGCGTTGTTGGATGAGCGTAATTGGTGCATTGAGCTGCCATGTGTTATGCGGATTTTCTGTTGTTCTGTGAAAAAATCATTACTAAGCTGAAGATTTTTTTAATTCATTTAAATTAAATTTAAAATAATTTAAATTTTAAATTTTTTTAGTTAATCGTAATTTAAAAAAGAAAAAAATCGTAAAATTTCGATTTTCATAAGAAATAATTATTCAATTGTACTCAAATTTCACACGAATATATTAATTCATAAAATTAAGGTTCTGTGAAAAAGCATTATAATCGGATAAAGCATGTAGGCGTTATAAGTCGAAGAAATTTTAAAAATCGAAAACAATCGTAAATTGCGATTTTCATTAGAAATAATTTTTCAATGGCAAACACTTTGTATTTTCTCACCCCATAGTCATAAAATCATAAAACTTGTAATAAATGGCCAGACATCTGTTTTCTAACCTCATAACTGAAGTGCAACATTTTGCAGACTAACCTGGACAAATATTTACGAACTAACTTACCGCAGCATATTATATGTAAAAGTGTACCCTAATGCAAACCTATATTGGCATGTGGGTACACAAAGCCTTCATCAAGCCAATCATCCAGTACTCATCCTTTAACTTACAGTTTATTAATTGTTATTAATAATGTATACCACATAATAATGCAATGATGTTGAGTATTTTTTAGTCCTACTTCTGATTTCGGGGGGGGGGGGGCAGACACAATGCCCCCCCCCGCTCTCGCTGCGGCCCTCGTTTCGAACATTTTATCCTGATTGAAGTGTAGTTTGCCGGTAGTCGTGCAAACGAACACAAAAACACTTTTACAAATCCAGGATCTATTTCTAAGGTTTAGTGGAACGGATTATGAACTGTGTGTGCACAGATAATAGAGTAAAACTACGTGGTGTGTGTGTGTGTTAAACAAGAGATTGAAAAACAAATCGCTAATAATACGGAATTATTTAAATAACATAAAATATGAATATAAAAAATGTCTAACTATTAAACGTAGTAATCTTCTTTTTGTGCTTCGAATTATATAACAATAAACTGAGTTCTTGACGCTGCTCTAAAAAACGCACAAAATTACCTTCAATTAAAAAAACTAGGGGGCAATTGCCCATTCGTTTCCTACCCACAGTTGGTACGTTAGTTAAATCTCGATTTACGAATTCCTGGATACGCCACTTGGTTCAAGGAAGACGGCAATATTTTAATTTAGTCAATTATTCAGATACTGTCCAGTTATATTGCAATTAGAAGAACAAGACTTTGTCCTCCTTTGTTAATCAGTTTTAACAGGAGGATAGACGTTAAATACAAAAAAATACACAAGTACATTCAAGTAAATACATAAAAAAATAAAGTATTTACTTGTCCCAATCAATGGGATCAGTGGCTTAGGCAGGAGTACATTTCGGGGGAGGCCACCCAAATAAGTGCTCCACGTCGCGCTTACAATGAGGGCCGTGTGTGGGGGGGAGCCCACCACAACAGCGCCGCAGGTGATTGTTTTTTAAATACGTATTTTTGACGTGGTTTTTAGAGTTTAAGAAGAATTAAAAGAGGTTTGCTGGATGGAATACTTTAACAGTTTTTTAATAAAATAATTTGAATTTTTTTGCACAATAAAATATAATTTTCATGGTATTTAAATAATTATTTACTTCAAACTGCACCGTGAATTATCAGCAAAATAATATGAATATCGATTCAGGGGTTATGTATGTTTATTGTTTATGGTTCAATTTTAGTCATTTCTATGATTCAATGTTCCAACTTACTTACAATTAACTACAATTCTACCTACGGGATAGTTTTCTGATTAGACACATAGAGAAATAAAAAAGTGTTGACACATTGGATCGTAGACCTAGATGTTTTGCAGAATAATGAAAGCTGGGATTTCGGGGGGGGGGGGGGGCATGGCCTCCTGGATACGCCACTGAATGGAATAAATGAGAGCTAATTATTACAAAGCGAACACTTACCTTGTGTTTTTTCTGCAGGCAACACGCGTCCAGTCAGTGTGAATGTTTCCAGATAACTGATAATGAACTTTGTGGACTGCTAGTGCTGGAGTGGGCGCTTTGCTACCCCCCCCCCCCTGCCATAAACCCTTGCCGAAGCTTGCAGATGTGGCAACGCCGCTGTCACCATGGCCCAGGCATAAAATTAATGGCCGCATGCAGATAAGAATAACAGAATCTTGTCGAAAATATTTAGGCGGCACGCCGGGCTCGGTTTATTGGTGGCGACTACAGTGGCCTGCATTTCACGGATCAAGGATACTCCACGTCCACGGACCCCTGTGTATTGGCGGTTCCTCGAACGCTAGAAGGAAAACAAGTGCACGTGCAAGGCAACAAGTTATGAACATTTTCTCCGCAGAGCGGCTGAGGTGATAATGCAAGATGAGTTTTCAACTTTGGCGATAACAACACGTGATGTTTCCAATGGTCACCCACTCACGTTCCGACCAGCCGGTGCATATTCAACATAGTCTATTATTGTTTGTCTGCATTTATGTAATAAGATTATTTAGTTGGAGTTCTTTGAGTTTGTAAATAATTTTACTAACTGAAAAGGATAGAATAAATAAATAAAATAAATAGTAAAATTAAACCTTGAGAATTTGAACTAAACTAGGAATCTTCGCGAACGCTTTTTTTAGTCGCGTGGAGGGATGAGCTTTTTGTAAGTTTGTAGTTTGCGTGGGATCTCGTTACTTTTTCAAATGCTTTTTGAATGCATTGTAGGTGATTGTTGTCAAGTTTCTATTCTTACGTGTTAATTGTTATTAGGAACCTAAAAAAACTCATATTAAACCTTTATTCTATGGATTCTGGCTAACTTTTTCAACTTTTTCTATCGAAAAGAATACACCACAATAACCTTTATGTCCATGTGAAATATGAACGTTTTAGCCCCCCCCGCCCCGTTTCATCAGAATCGGCCCAAAAAATGTCACGAAAATATCGAACTAAAAATCGAAAAAAAAATCGTAAAAGTACGATATTCATGAGAAATATTTATTCGATTGTACCCAAAACGTGACAAGTAGATTTCGAAGGTCCCTCCAATTTTCATCAAGATCGCATTTTTCTGCAAAAATGAGATTTTTTGTCTATGGATACACAAAATTATTTTGAATTTTTTTATGTAAATAGCTCTTATCTAACATGCTAAAACATCTCCAAAAGAGACATATAGAACTACTTTACATCAATATCTCCTATCTGCCACCGCCAACTGGTTACTTTTTTAAAATCAGTTTCAATGCTCTCCTGAACAATTTGCTTTTTGGCAGATAGAAGGTAAATTGGTTCTTCACCATCGATATGCCGTTTGCCCGGTAGAGAGCAAACAAACAGATGAAAAAAATAAAAATAAATAAAAAAACACCCGAGCTAAATTTTTTGGGGGGTCAGTGAAATTGAAGTCGTTCGCTTCGCTCATCCAATCATATCCACAATAGATAAAATAATATATGTAGTTCTATGGTTATGTACACTGTACAGGATAGATTACGATAACTGCAGGTTTATGCAGTGGTAATCATATAATATGGCAATTAATAGACTAGGCCGCTTGGTGAAAGCTTTTTTCAGTCGCGTTGACGGATGAGTTTTTTTATTTTGTGTTCAATGATTCCGTTTTAAGTTGGATCTCATTACTTTTTCATGTTCAATTACAACATTGCAAATCGGGAAAGAATCTTAAAAGTACGATTTCCATGGTAAATTTTACTTCTAATGTCTCTAAAATCATAACATAAAATATATATTTTCAGTGATTTTAAATGGCCCCATAAAGTTTCATCAAGATCGGAGTAGCCGTTTGCCAAATATCACGAAAATATCTCATTAAAAATTAAAAAATAGTAAAAGTATGATAATTTGATGAGCGAAGCGAAGACCTCAATTTGACTTTGTGTTTTTTTGTTTGTTTTTTACTAACGTTAGGTACCCCAAGAAAAATAGCTCGGGTGTTTTGATTTTGTTAGTTTTTTTGTCTGTTTGTTCGCTCTCTACCGGGCAAACGGCATATGCGATCTTGATGAAAATTGGAGGGGACCTTAGAAATCTCTGAACTTGAGCTGTATTGTTTTTGGGTACAATCGAAGAAATATTTCTCAAAAAATATCGTACTTTTACGATTTTTTTCCCGATTTTAGTGCATTATTTTCGTGATATTTGGCAAACGGCTACTCCGATATTGATGAAACTTTATAGGAACGTTTAAAATCACTGAAATCATATATGTTATGATTTTAGAGACATTTGAAAAAATATTTCTTATAGAAATCGTACTTGTACGATTTTTTCTCCGGTTTTTAATACGATATTTTCGTGATATTTGGGCCGATTTTGATCAAACGGGTGGGGGCGGGGCTACAACGTTCATATTTTACATTGACATAAAGATTATGGTGATGTAGTGCCTCTTGAAAGAAAATGTTGAAAAGTTAGTCAAAATTCATAAAAATAAAGGTTTTTAATATAAGCCTTACTATAGAAAAAGGAGATTCCACATAAAAACGTAATCATTGGACAGAAATATTCCAAAAAAGCTCATCCATCAACGCGACTGGAAAGCGCGTTCGCGAAGCGGCCTAGTCATAAGAAATATTTTGATCGATTGGAGCCCTACCAAAACGTCCGCAAGTCTAAGTTTAGAAATTTCGAAGATCCCCTCAAATTTTCATCAAGATCGCATAATATGCCGTTTGCCCAGGAGAGCGCGAACAAACAGATAAAAATACAAACAAACAAAAACAAAAAACACTTTAGCTAATTTTTTTTCTTTTTTTGGGGGGGGGAGGGGTGCAGTGAAATTGAAGTCTTCGCTTCGCTCATCCAATATAGTACAAGAAGATGTCAACAAGAAGAAGTAGTCTGCTGTAATAATGGGTTATCTGTTGCTGTGAGCAACTGCACATAATCGACTTGCTGAGGCCAGGGCGTAGCCAGGGATTTGACTCGGGGGGGGGGGGGGGGGGTGAATTTCGGGGTTTATATTAAGAAATTTGTAGGATTGCCCCACGAACTATAATTTCGGGAAAAGTATGTATCCTGGTACAATGAAGGGGGGGGGGGGGAGGGGGTTTCCCCCTAGTTCGGGTCTGGGGAGCCCCAGAAAAATTTGGATTTCTAACATTGCAAAAAATGACCTTTTACTTACTAGTTTTAGACTGCTTTTAACGATAATTTATAAAATTGTGACGATCCACATACTGTCAATTTACAACATCTTGACATTATGTAGGCCACATACTATAGTATTACATTTTTTAAATTTTTTTTTATCCAACACCAGAAACATGTTATGAACATTGTTCTCCGCAGATTGGCTAAGGGTGACAGTGCAATATCGTTTTCAATCGGGGGAACACTTTAGTGATCTGCTTCAACCCCTTTGACAACAGCACGTGGTGTAAAACTAGTGGCCAACCACTCAAGTACCGACCACGCCCGATAACCGGTGTATTCAAATGGCAAGGCCGTTGGTACTAATTAGTATTTTTATACCCTTCTTCTGATTTCTGGGGGTGGGGGGGGGGTCGGACACCCTGATCCCCCTCGCAACACCCCTGGCGAGACTAGAGCAGGTATACATGCAGTTTCTGCTGTTTCCAGCTCATGGATACTGATGACATTATCAAACGTTCAGGAATAATAATGAAGATACGTAATGATGCTTAATTTAGGCCGCGCTCAGGGACCCACGAACTCTGATGGAACCAGGCCCCAGATTTCCAAGCTTCGAGAAGAGGAACCGAAAATTTGCCACTAACCTTGAACACATTGCAACAGAAATGGTTATTTTTATCATTTAACGGACCAGGGGCGTAGGAACGGGGGGGGGTGTGGGGGAAACTCCTCCCCCCCACTTGATGGCTGGGCTTGCCAGGTCAAGCCAGGTATGGGTCATTTGCTAGCTAATAGCTTGTTGGGTGATTTTTAGGATTTTTACTACAGTCGGCTTGCAAACAAAAGGAAGGTTTTTGTTAACATTTTTTAGAAAGATTCAGTATCGAGACTAGACTAGCCATCTGATTTAAGACTAATATTCATTATATTTTGTGTGCAGTGTTTTCACTCACAAGCAGACTGTCGACCGATTTCAGTCAGGTAATCAATCTTCAATGCAATATTAGCTTAAAAAATGTAACCCTTAAATTCATAATTAAAATTCGCCTGAAAACGTGTTTTAGGCCACCTATCAAGGGCACCTTTAAAAAAATCTCGCCTACGGCAAAAAAGCCTCCGGCGGCTGGGGCTTCGCCCCAGACCCCGGTTTGCCCACCCAACCTCGTAGTCAACTTTAGTGTGACCCCCCCACTACACATTAAACAAATAATTCCTACGCCACTTTAATGGACTCAAAATCGCGGTATCAAATATGCATAATTATAAAGATTCGGCGAATTTAAAAAGTCCCATCTTATCCCACAAATACGAATGCCATTTTGAAATAAGAAACCTTCAGGTCTATTCAGATGTTTTTTTGGGGTTCTTAAAAGCCATTAGGAAATAATTAAATTGAATAATAATTAAAAATTAAACAATTAGAGTGCGTTTGGTGCGTTTTTTGAAAAAAATGTGGGTGAATGCAATACCAAAATAATGTAGTTTTTTTGTGTGTTGTGTTGGACGCTAAAAGTTCCTAATGTCCGCTAGATTTCACCTTCAAACCTCTAGATTCACAAAACGGTCAGATTAGCAACTAAAACAAATACAACATTTTCCTAACAGGGTGGAATACTGTTTTTTTACTAATTTTTTTTTAAATGGGGCCCCCAAACGGCCTGGGCCCGCTCGCGGTTGTGGACCCTGCGGGCGCCTAGTTCGGCCACTGACCTTCATTGCATTTGAAACAATATAAAATTCGACCTTTTTCATTTTGTGTTAAATATATAGGCGTATTATGTTAAACTTTTTTTTATTTCGTAGAAGGTTCATTATATTGGACCTTTGAATATTTTACAAGCGGGCGACAGTTGGCATTAGAATTCTATGGTTTCGATTGTGGGCCCTAGTTACTCACGTTAGAGTTTTAAACCGTATTTGTTATCATTCCTGTAGGGAACAATAGTTATCTACAAAACAACTCTCTGTGCAAGTATTATAGTAAAATACGTAAAATAAACGCTGAGCTAGGCGTGTAGGAACGTTTTGAAATTTGGGGGGGGCAAACACCACGCAAATACTCGCAGATTCCGTGGTGGTAGGTGGGGTCTCCGCCGGAGGCGCTTTCGCCGAACATGATGTACCTTTTTCTTTTTTTAGATTTTTTAGATTTTTGATTTTTTTTTACAAAAGTTATTTCGTCATGTTTTAACTGAGATGGTTTCTCCTCTGCCAGGGAACATGCAGTGCAGTGCTGGTGCAGTCCGGTCTATGCTCGACGCATGGAGTAACGCTAACATGGCCTCGGGCACCTAGATACTTGGCTATCTCTCTCTCTTTCCATCCCACGTCTTCTCGCTGCGTCTCACAAAAATATCGATTGGCCAATATCAGCTGGTACAGTCAAGTCGGGAAGTTAGTGTTTTCCAGGATTCTGGGTACAGTCAAGTCGGGAAGTTAATGTTCCTTTCCCGGATTCTGGGTACAGTCAAGTCGGGAAGTTAGTGTTCCTATCCAGGATTCTGGGGGGGAGTGGAATAACGTATAATGGAATAACGTATAATCGTGTTTTCGACGAAAAAAATGGCATGAATGCCGTTCCAAAAACGTATCGCTCAACTGCTACATGCAATTCAGAAAATATTGACCACAATTTCATTATTTATACATTGTTCCAATTAAATCCAAATCCAGGCTGGATGTCCACCATTGGAATAACGTATAATGATTGAATAAAAACTGCAAATATAATTTTATTCGTCGCAATTGAGAAGTCATATAAAATACGATTATATTTTGTTCCAGATGTTGCCATTATTAACAAAATTGTCCAAGATGGGGAATAACGTATAATGGAACAACGTATAATATATGTTATTCCACATTCTGACAATTAGTAAGTAATCTGTCAACAAGTGGAACAGTGCATACTCGAATTCCAGACACATCCCGTATGCGTTATTCCTTTATATTTTGTTCCAGTTGTTGCCATTATTTACGAAATTGTCCAGGTTTGGAATAACATATAATCGAACAACGTATAATATATGTTATTCCACATTCTGCCATTTAGTTAGCAATCTGCCAACAAATGGAACAGTGTATACTCGAATTCCAGACAAATCCGTATACGTTATTCCATTATATGTTATTCCAGTTCTTGACGGATAGGAGGTAAAATGCCATAATGTGTAATTACATATAATGGAATTATACGTTCTTCCATCGTTGGACAGCACTATGGCATAGTGTGGATCAACGTATAATTTCTGTTATACATTATTCCAACCTCAGACGTAATGATGAGAATACGTCACCCAGTGGAATAACGTATAATTTTTGTTATAGGCTTACACTAGGCGCTTCGCGAACGCTTTACCCAGTCGCGTTAATGGATGAGCTTTTTTGTAATATTTCTGTCCAATGATTACGTTTTAAGTGGAATCTCATAACTTTTTCTATAGTTACTTGATTACGTTTTTAAGTGGAATCTCATTACTTTTTCTATAGTTACTTGTTAATTATACACCTGTAAAAGGCTTATATAAAAACCTTTATTTCTAAGAATTTTGACCAACTTTTTCTTTCAATAGGCACTACATCACCATAATCTATATGTCAATGTAAAATATGAACGTTGCATCACCACCCGTTTGGTCAGAATCGGCCCAAATATCACGAAAATATCGTATTAAAAACCGGGGGAAAAATCGTAGAAGTACGATTTCTATAAGAAATATTTTTTCAAATGTCTCTTAAATCATAACATAGGCCTATATAATTTCAGTGACCCATAAAGTTTCATCTTTATCGGAGTAGCCGTTTGCCAAATATCACGAAAATATCTCATTAAAAATTGAAAAAAATCGTAAAAGTACGATAATCATAAGAAATAATGATCGACTATACCCAAAAACGCATTTTTATCAAGATCGCATATGCCGTTTGCCCGGTAGAGAGCGAACAAAAAGACAAAAAAAACGAAACACCCGAGCTATTTTTCTTGGGGTAACGTAAGTGGAAAAAAAACGAAAGTGAAATTGAAGTCTTTGCTTCGCTCATCCAATTATTCCAACCTTAGACGTAATGATGAGAATACGTCACACAGTGGAACAACGTATATAAAATTTCGAGTAAGACACTACTAGTTGCAAATGCGACCCTCATAATCGCATAATCGTAGGTTATTATTGTCGTTTCTATAGTTACTTAATTGTTGATTATACACCTGTAAAAGGCATATATTAAAATCTTTATTTTGATGCCTTCCATTAATCTTTTTCTTTTTTTTCTTTCAAATGGCACTACATCACCATTACCTTAATGTACATGTAAAATATGAATGTTGTAGCCCCTCCCGTTTGGTCAGAATCGGCCCAAATATCACGAAAATATCGTATTAAAAATCGAAAAAATCGTAAAAGAACGATATTCATGAGAAATATTTCTTCGATTGTACCAAAAACCTGGCAGATTTACGTTCAGAGATTTCGAATGTACCCGAGTTAACTTTTCTCGGGGTAGATGAAATTGAAGTCTTCGCTTCGCTCATCCAATAAAGTTCGATATTTAGATCAAACAAAAAAATCACCTATTCTTTAGGCCATTGAAAGTTGCAAATTAGAATTTCGCCGTCGGCGATACAAGGCACTGACGGCTGAAACTTTTAAACCGAACTTGAACTGATTTTGCATAACCAAACTGCCCCCAAACAACCTCCAGATATGCTACTGCTTCCAAGTTTGTTTTAGTTTAACAAGGCCGCTTCGCGAACGCTTTTATTATTCGCGTTGATGGATGAGCTATTTTTAAAAAATATTTCTGTCCAATGATTACGTTTTAGTATAAGTGGGATCTCATTACTTTTTTAAGTTCCATTATAAAATGTATATATTTTTTTTAAAATAATTTTTATAAAGTAGTTGGATGAGCGAAGCGAAGACTTCAATTTCACTGACCCCCCCAAAAAAATTAGCTCGGGTGTTTTTTGTTTTGTTGTTTTTTTGTTGTTTGTTTTTCTGTCTGTTCGCTCTACCGGACAAACGGCATATGCGATCTTGATGAAAATTAGAGAGGACCTTCGTTTTCTCTGAACTTAGACTTGCCACGTTTTTGGGTATAATCGAAGAAATATTTATCATAAATATCGTACTTTTACGATTTTTTTCGTTTTTTAATGCGATATTTTCGTGATATTTGGGCCGATTCTGACTAAACGTGTGGGGCAAGAACGGTCATATTTCACATGGACATTAAGGTTATGGTGATGTAGTACCTTTTGAAAGAAAAAGTTGAAAAAGTTAGCCATAACCCATAGAAATAAAGGTTTTAATATGGGTTTTTCGAGGTGTATAATAACAATTATCAAGTAACAATAGAAACTTGTCAACAATCACCTACAATGGGTTCAAAAAGAACTTGCAAAAGTAAAGATATCCCACGCAAACTAAAAACTAAAAAAAAGCTCATCCACCAACGCGACTAAAAAAAGCGTTTGCGAAGCTTCCTAGTTATAACATAATACAATTCCTTGTCAAAAGATGGTTCCTAGGGTGTTTTTAATTCTAATCAAATATTAGATTTGTTTGCATTTTGTCAACCCATGCGTCCATATTATAATTATATTGTTGGATGAGCGAAGCGAAGACTTCAATTTCACTGACCCCCCAAAAAATTTAGCTCTGGTGTTTTTTTTTTGTTTTTTTTTGTTTGTATTTTTGTCTGTTTGTTCGCTCTCTACCGGGCAAACGGCATATGCGATCTTGATGAAAATTGGAGGGGACCGTACAATCGAAGAAATATTTCTCATGAATATCGTACTTTTACGATTTTTTTCGATTTTTAAATTTTTCCGTGATTTTTCCGTGATATTTGGCTCGCCACCGGGCAAACGGCTACTCCGATCTCGATGAAACTTTATGGAAACGTTTGAAATCGTTAAAATAAGAATCGACTTTTACGATTTTTCCTTTTTTTTCCTGATATTTTCGTGATATTTGGGCCGATTCTGACTAAACGTGTGGGGCAAGAACGGTCATATTTCACATGGACATTAAGGTTATGGTGATGTAGTATCTTTTGAAAGATAAAGATGAAAAAGTTAGCCAGAATCCATAGAAATAAAGGTTTTAATATAGTTTTTTACGGTTAATAATACCAATTGACAAGAAACAAAAGAAACTTGACAACATTCACCTACAATGCGTAGGCAGCAAAACAAAGCACTTGCAAAAGTAAAGATATCCCAAGCAAACTTAAAACTTTAAAAAGCTCATCCATCGACGCGGCGGGACTTTAGCGTTTTCCTAGTTTATTTACAACTGAAGCTAGTAAGGCAGGTGACAAATTATTAATTTCTCAGGTGTATTTTTGTATTGTTAACCTTACTTTTGTTTAAATAATTGCGTTCTTTTGTTATTGTTGGTGTGACACGTACGTATACTCTAGAATTACGAATAAAGATAAATTTATCAAATGTATTGTCATTATTCACTTTCATGACAATTACTACCATAGCCGTAGGCAATAGTTGTAGTCATAATAGTATATTACAATGATTTTACGACAACATTTCTGTTGAAATATGTTATATTAAAATATTGTAAGTCATGTAAGAATTCTCTCTCTCTCTCTCTCTCTCTCTCTCTCTCTCTCTTACGTGCCTGGCAGGCCAAAGTCAACCTTTGTTGTATCAAATTAGCATATGAAACAATTTAAAGTCAATGTTTGTAACTATTCAATTATTTGATATTTGCGCACAGCCAATTGGTCATCATGACCAATCAAATAATTAAATATAAATTATCATTATAATATGGAGTAATACTAGGTGTTCAAGTTATTTGTACAACTTGCAATGAAACCTCTTCCAAGGTCAGGGAAGTTGGACATGTAAACACATAAAAAATATGTTTTGCTGTTGCTACTTCATTGTCAGTGACTGACAGGGGAGACAATTCTGGCGTTCTTGAGCTATTCATTCAAGCGTGAACACGCGCCCGAGTGTCGTAGATTAGACGCAGTTCGGTGCTACGACAGATTTTGATCTGTTCTTCGAAATGATTTTACTGATAAGAAGCCTAAGTAGGTCTCCCAGCCCTCTAGAGTCTAGACTCTAAAGTTGGCCTACCTGTCAATTAAGCGTTAAAACTGATCATAAGAGCAAATTTTATTTATGTAAATTCAGTTTTAGAACCCTCTCGTGCAATTTGAAAGGGGTCGATCCGTCGATCTGTTACAGAATGCCTTTTTGTAACCTGATATTTAAATTTTCAATCCTACAATGCCTACATCACACTTTTGGAGTTTGCTCTGTTATGATTTCACTATTTAGTGCTAAACATGACTAGTAAAATATATTTACAGAATATCCATAAGTGAACGGCCAGAACATCGGCGTACCAAAATGGTTTTTTTAATCGATCTGTTTCGTTGTGGAAGCTTCTACCAAGTGATTTAAAAAGTGATATGTTTCAACATGGGTATTAAGAGGTTTTTTAATTAGCAATTTGTTTTTAGATTTTTTCGTTGATGTGGAATTGTTTTTAATGTTGTTTGTATGTTGTTGTTGTTGTTATGTTTTGTTGTTTATGTTTTAATGTGTTTTATTAATATTATGTTGTGTTTATTTGATATGTATAATTTTAACATGATACGACGTTCTTTTGTAATGTGGGGATTTTGTGTACCAAGGCCGGGTAACAGATACGAAAGTAATACGGGGAAAATGCTCTTTCTGTTGCTCTTGCAGTCAAACATTTTCTTTTATAACATATCATGGTTAGTCTGTTAAATGATATGGGGAAAAATGAATGCAAAATATTAATAAATATTAAATAAAAATAACACACACTATTAGGGTATGTGTTGTAAAAACTTGAACGAGGAAATGAGAGTGGGTTAATTGAACTAAATTACATCGACAAACAATTATAAGGACTAACTCAAATAATCATAATGTATCAAATACTATACCTTACTCTAGTCCAATGGGGTGGTAGGGGGCACTATGGGTAAAATATCGTTTGCCTTCCACCGGAATATCAATTGTGATTTTAATTAAAAGTATACTATCCTGACGAATGTCATGCTGGTAACTCACTATTAAGTGCCGATACAGAAAATCCATTATTAGGGGTGAAGGTGAAAGAACGTGATTGTGGAAGGGAGATTAGTTTGATTGAGATTGGACCGAAACATGTAAAAAAAATGTTAAGATACTTTTAATAATCATAATGTATTGAATACGACTTTAATCCTATTCCAATGTTAAGGGTCGTTGGGGGCACTATAGTGGTCAATAATCGCTTGCCTTCCAATTAAATATTGATAATAAAATAAACATATACCTCCACTTGGAGTAAGGGTGGAAAAAACGTATTTGTTGAAGGAAGATTGGACAGAAACATTAAAAAATGAATTATTTCAATAATCATAATGTATAGAATACGACCAACCCATTCCAAACCCACATTCCAATTTTAAAGGGATGGTGGGTGGGATCGATGGACACAATTTTTTAAAGGTTTTTGATCCTGAAATTTGCGAAATTTCGCGTTTGGAGGAATTTCTTAAATCGGCTTAAACCTGTTATTTTTTGTTCTACAAAAGATACTATAATAGAGCATCATACCAATCTAAACTGGCTCTCAACACACAAACACGCAAAAATATGCATTTTAAAATCACACCCCTTTTCGGTAATCAGCATATTTTATCCGAAACACTTGCCCAAATTACAAAGCTGTCGATTACGTCCATAATGGACAATATTTTTGGGATTAAAATCCTCCTAGGCTAGTGTGCTGTTTTGCACAAGAGTTTTTAAAGACTGTGGCGCGATCTATTGGTCGTATTTACAACTGTAGTTTAGGGTTTCTTACTCTAAATATTATGCGTTATTCCACTGGGTGACGTATTCTCATCATTACGTCTGAGGTTGGAATAATGTATAACAGAAATTATACGTTGATCCACACTATGCCATAGTGCGGTCCAACGACGGAAGAACGTATAATTCCATTATATGTTATTCCACATTATGGCATTTTACCTCCTATCCGTCAAGAACTGGAATAACATATAATGGAATAACGTATACGGGATTTGTCTGGAATTCGAGTATACACTGTTCCATTTGTTGGCAGATTGCTAACTAAATGGCAGAATGTGGAATAACATATATTATACGTTGTTCGATTATATGTTATTCCAAACCTGGACAATTTCGTTAATAATGACAACAACTGGAACAATGTATAATGGAATAACACATACGGGATGTGTCTGGAATTCGAGTATGCACTGTTCCACTTGTTGACAGATTACTTACTAATTGTCAGAATGTGGAATAACATATATTATACGTTGTTCCATTATACGTTATTCCCCATCTTGGACAATTTTGTTAATAATGGCAACATCTGGAACAAAATATAATCGTATTTTATATGATTTCTCAATTGCGACGAATGAAATTATATTTGCAGTTTTTATTAAATCATTATACGTTATTCCAATAGTGGACATCCAGCCTGGATTTGGATTTAATTGGAACAACGTATAAATATTACAATTGTGGTCAATGTTTTCTGAATTGCATTTAGGAGTTGAGCGATACGTTTTTGGAACGGCATTCATGCCATTTTTTTCGTCGAAAACACGATTATACGTTATTCCGTTATACGCTATTCCTACGCCCCGATTCTGGGTACAGTCAAGTCGGGAAGTTAGTGTTCCTTTCCAGGATTCTGGGTACAGTCAAGTCGGGAAGTTAGTGTTTTCCAGGATTCTGGGTACAGTCAAGTCGGGAAGTTAGTGTTACTTTCCAGGATTCTGGGTACAGTCAAGTCGGGAAGTTAATGTTCATTTCCAGGATTTTGGGTACAGTCAAGTCGGGAAGTTAGTGTTCATTTCCAGGATTCTGGGTACAGTCAAGTCGGGAATTTAGTGTTCATTTCCAGGAGTTCGAACGGTTTATTGTTTCTTGTTACTTGATGTTCATTTTGATTTGATTAACGATACGTATATTATTAGCTTGTAAATAATTATTATAAAGATGAGTTGATGTTAGGGCCTAATTGAACGAGTGAGCGTAGCGAACGTAGTGATTTCCATTCGACTTAAACGGCCCTTATTGTTTTTCTGCGTGCGTGCGTGTGTGTGTGTGTACGTTGAAAATCAGCCGAATCGCTGAACAGATTGCGCTGAAATTTTAAACAGACATCCGGTACGAGTTTATTGAGAACTGCTAACAAAATCAGCAAGATTCATTGCGATTTAAACCTACAAGAAATAATAAACTGAAAAATAGACTTCCAATGTTTAGAACACGTACACAAGATGGCGGCCATGTAAAACTCGTAGTGCATACACTGCTGCAATAATACATTGTAAAACCAAGTTTTAGGGTGAAATGGTGAACTGGTGTTAATATTACACATTATCAGTGGCTAAACTACACAGGGAAACGTTATCTTCGCGAGCACCTTCTTAGGAGAGAGGATATTAAGAGGTACGTAATATGGGCTCGACACCACATGGTTTGGTCCACCCTAACCACGCTTCTCATGGCCTAGGCACAGGCCTACCCTCAAAAATGCAGTGCTACGAATGCATAACTAATAAAAAAATAATTGAAGTTCTATTATATGATATTGGGAATGATCGTCAAAATAACCATACACTGAGAACTATAATGGATAACATGAGTAAACAGTTAATGAGCCTCCAGCATCAACTAGGCCTAGACATAGGGCCTAGGCATAATGCATCCCTCGGAGCATATGCCTAGGCCGGACCCTAGGCCTGCAACAAAACATCAAGATGCTACATCATTACTACCATCTGTAGGCCTACACCAGCCTACCACAGGCAAACCATCAATTTTCAATCAAAAATCCAACCCAAGTCCCAGGCCTAACCCAGGCATAGAACTAGGCCTAGGCCAATCAATTAGGCCTAGCCCAAATTGCAGGCCTACAGAAACAACAGGAACACTTTCCGCCCAACAGTCAAGTAGGCCTAGGCCTAATTTCCCAAATCAAAACAAGTCTACAGATAAGGAATCTGACCCTAGGCCTAAGCCTAGCCTAAACCAACCTAGCATTAGCCCTATAGGCCTAGAGAATCGAGCAAAACTTAGGCCAAAGCAGACATTGTCGGAAAACAACAGACCACTACCACTACAAAGCGAGAAATATGGGCCTATCCACATAGAATCAGTCAGAACCAACACAGATAAGCATAGGCCTACTGCCAACCAAGATAACCCTAGACCTATACAACATCTAACTACTACCAAAGCCTTGCCAGAAACAAGAAATCATCCGGTCCCACTGAAGATGAATTTCCTAGCTTACTAACTACAAAAAATATCAAATGGAAAAGTAAGGGAAAACAGACAAGTAAAACTCAATCCAACCCCTCACCCAAAGGAACTAGACCTATAAACTGGGAAAGCATAGGTCCCAAGGGGACCGAGCCAATGACTCGTAAGCTAAAAGAATCAACACATGTCTACTGGGGTGACTCAATTATCAAAAACTGCCATAATATAGGCCTAGATAGGCTATCCCTGCTACGGGCATACCCGGGGACTAAACCCAACCAACTGCGTTCCATTATTGAACGTGAAAAATGTGCCAATGACACGCAAGTAGAGGTAGTCACCTTACATGTAGGGACAAATCTGGTCAAGTCCAATAAAGCAACCCAGATGATAATGGATGACATGTATCATTTGATCCGATGTTGCCAGAAGAGGTACACTGGAGCACAAATCGTAGTGTCGGCCATACTCTACCGCAAGGATACCACAGCCAACCACATAGATAGCATAAACGAGGCTGTGAGATGTATATGCGAAGACCTCAATGCAATCTTTGTGAACCCAAACTGTGGTCTCGATGATGGTGATTATGGAAAGGATGGTCTTCACCTTTCGCCAAATGGTGCAGAGAAGCTTGGGGACTTCCTACTCAACATAGCTGCGCTTTGCACCAGTCACCGTACGCCAATCAATATGGACAAGACCAGCACAATGAAAGCCAAGGGGAACATCGTACCAGGCGAGAAGACGGAGGGACCCAAAGAGCCAGCCGTGAAGTCAATCACCCTGCCAGGCGAGAAGACTGAGGGATCCAAGGAGCCAGCCGAGAAGTCAATCACCCTGCCAGGCGAGAAGACGGAGGGACCCGAGGAGCCAGCCGAGAAGTCAATCACCCTGCCAGGCGAGAAGACGGAGGGACCCGAGGACCCAGCCGTGAAATCCACCACCCTACCAGGCGAGAAGACAAGAGGATCCGAGGAGTCTTCCGAGGAGATCGTCGAGCCTAACGACCAGACCCACGAACAGAACCCAAATCTGACCAAGATCACTGTTACAACAGGCCCAGTACAGGAGACCCAGAGTCGAACAGACGGAACCCAGCTGGCAACCGTATTGGCAGTCCAACCGCAAGACTCGGAAGCCACAGGGAATCCAGTTGGCATGGCTGACCTGAATAGGCCTGCCCAGAACCAAACAGACAGTCAACAGAACATCCGTGCACAGCCAACCAGAGGAACAAAAACTTCGCACAAGTGTATTCCTTTTCGGGATCCCCTCCTATCATTACACCAACCATAGATATTACCAGTAGGCCAAATCTAAATCTAAATCGTAATCCTCCAGGTCATTCAGACAACACCCCAACTAAACAAAACAAAATTGGAATATTAAATTCAAAACACAAAAAATGCAGACCAAACAGAGCAGCTCCAATACATAAACCATTAAAAATTTTACACCAAAACGTACAGAGTGTCCGGAACAAACCGCTCGAAATACAAATACTCGTAAAGGAAGAATCTCCGCACATCATATGTATGTCGGAGCATTCATTAAAATTGCATGAAATGAATGAGTACACACTTCCGGGTTATACTATAGTAGATAGCTTCTGCCGCTCCAGATACAAGGGAGGGGGGGTAATGATATGTGCAGCACAGGGATTAGAAATCACAAAAATAAAATGTAGGCCAAACAAGCAGCTGGGAAAAGAAAAAGACTTCGAATATGCAGGAGCAGTAATAAATTACCACAATAGGAAAATAACATTAATTACAGTATATAGATCACCGTGTGGAGACATAGACGTATTTCTTGACCATATCTCACAGCTCCTTGAAACAACAAAGAAAAAGAATCATGACGTTATAATATGTGGAGATCTTAATATAAATACATTAGAAAACAATGCAACCACCAGCAAATTAGAACTTTTTCTCAACATGAACAATCTTAAAAAAACTGTCAGGGAACCAACAAGGGTGACGCCAACTTCTGTATCACTCATTGACAACATCCTAACCGACCTAAAAATCAATCTCTACCAAACTAGTGTGATAGACACAGCAGTGTCTGACCACTTTGGGCAGACAATAGAGGTCTATACTAATCCAAACCAGGCGGGTTTAAGCAATAGGCAGAACCAGAAGTATATTGAGGTCAGGGATATTAAGTCAAATCTTCCATACCTCAAAATACTGTTAGATAGGGAACAGTGGATAGCAACATACAGAGCTACTACTTTAAATACAAAATATGATTCGTTTATAACTAGATTTACTCACTTATTTAACACGGCATGTCCAAAACAAAGAAAGAAAGTTAGGCCTAAACCAAGCATGCACAGTCAAAATAATGACTGGATCACAAAGGGAATCCTGAATTCTAAAAGGAAACTTAAAATATATGCAAAATGTGTGGCTAAAATTACTAAAACATCAACTCAAGTCTATTTAAGAAACTACAAAAATACATATAGGAAAGTAATTAAAAGTGCAAAGGCAAAATCAGTTCAAAGTTACATTTCTAATTCTGAAAATAAAATTAAGGCACTGTGGCAGACAGTTAACAATGAAAGAGGAAGCAAATCAAAAAGTAACAGGTCTATAACAACCATCGTCCATAATAACAAACTGCACACAAACCCAAATGATATCGCTAATACGCTAAATGACTATTACGCTACAGTAGCGGAACAGCTAGTGACTGACGACACCAGGAAAACTTACGAATCAAATGTTACCCTCCCTAGGCGTCTAGATCATGCAATGATACTTCACCTCGTTAACGAACACGAGGTTTACAAGATTATATCAGAACTTAAAAACAAGAGATCATTTGGATACGATGAAATCCCGCCCTTCTTGATTAAAGAATGTGCAAGACAACTAATAAAGCCATTAGTGCACTTAATAAATTTCTCCTTCATTGAAGGTGAATTTCCTGAAAAGCTCAAACTTGCAAAAATCATACCTATTCAAAAAAAATGTGATACAGTAGAAATAGGAAACTTCAGACCAATTGCATTACTACCAGCTTTTTCAAAAAATTTTGAGAAGGCTTTTAACAAAAGAATAACTAGGTTTTTAGAATCACAAAATCTGATCTCAAAACAGCAACACGGTTTTCGGGAAAATAAATCTACTATAACTGCGGCAGCAAATTTCATAAATTGTGTAATAGAAAATATTGACAGTAAAAACAAAACCATGGCCGTATTTATGGACCTTTCAAAGGCTTTCGATTGTGTGAACCATAAAATATTGATTAAAAAACTAGAATGCTACGGCATAAGGGGCGTGGCATTGAAATGGGTACAGTCATACCTCGCGAACAGGACACAATACGTAGAATTAAAGCAGGAGAACAGTCTTGGTCAAGTGCAAACATATAGATCAAGGGCGCAAGTTATGAAACACGGTGTACCGCAAGGTTCCGTAAATGGACCTCTGTTCTTTAACATTAGTATAAATGACATACCAGAAAAAGTACTAAAGGGCGAGATTACTCTGTTCGCAGATGACTCGACCCTGAGCATGTCTCATAAGGCATTCGACGAGCTTGAGGTAGACACATATGTTGAAACAAATAATTTAGTACAGCAATTCGAATCCAACTGCCTTAAAGTAAACTCAAGTAAAACAAATATTATGGTTTTCAACCCTGGCAACAAACAAAGTAGGGAAGTAAACATACTTATAGGGGAACACAGGCTAGAACAGGTTAGGGTAACACAAATTTTGGGATTATATATAGACGAAAACCTTACCTGGAATGACCACATTGACCACATTGCTAAAAAGATAAGCTCGGGCATATTTGTGATAAAACAGCTAAAACATTACTGTAATATGAACTTACTTAAATCAGCATATTATGCTCTAGTTGAGTCGTATATCAATTATATGGCATAGTGATTTGGGGGAACAGCACCAAAATAAATACTTTAAACTCTAAAGATATTCAGGCTTCAAAAGAGGGCAATACGGTATATACTAAACCTAAAACCAACTCAATCGTGTAAACAATATTTTAAATCACTAGAGATCCTTACCGTCCCTTCCAAATACATATATTACACTATAGTCTTTATGCGTGAACATCACTTTGATAGCTTTGTAAAGAACTCCGATACCCACCAGTACAACACGCGGAACAGGAACAACCTTTACTTACCATCAACTAAATCAAAAATCATTGACAAAGCCCCAATCCATGCAGGAAAAATACTATTCAATTATCTACCCGAGGAAATCAAAAGTGAAACAAACATGATCATGTTTAAAAGAAAACTGAGAAGCTACCTTATAGAAAAATGTCTGTATAATATAAGTGACTTCAAGGAAGCATGACTCAGTTGCATAAGTGTATATAGGTTTGCTCACTCGACAAGTGATATATAATATGATGTATATATGTAAATGTATAATGATGTAATTATTATTATTAGTATATAATCAATCTTGTATTAGTAAAGTAGTTTGTAGTTGTAAATTATGCAATGTATATACCAACAATTCTGACAATGCTTATGTTACGATACACGTACTAGTTACGGCATCACATGTAATCCACAGCTGCTAATAAAATACAATACAATACAATACAAATTATTTTAACGACAATGTTTTAGATTTTGAAAAGATATTATTTGTTTGTTATTCGCCTGGCCGTGAAATGCCGTGCCCATGCAAGGTCTGTAGAATGTTGCACGGCTAGGTACCCCCAAATTCCGCTCGTAGATTGAGTAAACCTTGCAATATTTTCACGTATTTCGTACTGGCTATGTTAGCCATAGTAGGCCCTATTGCCACAGATGATGGACTACACAGATGCATTTCAAAACATGTTTAATTATTTTTGAAATAAGAAATTACAAAATCTTTCCCGACCAGGGGATTGAACCCACTTCTTTCACATTTCGGCTACAAGGGCGCCTTAGCCAACTAGACTAGGGAAACGCCAAAGTCGTAGTTAGACGAGTGAGCGAGTCATGTGGTGAGTACCCGGGAACATTTGCATTTAAGTTTGATAATTATATTCGTATAAATAATAGTTTTTTAAAGTTTAGTTGGTATACGGGCGCGTGAACTGTGAGGTCATAATGCGCCTCTCTAGCCTATGATAGGCTAGGGAGGTAGGCCTAAGGTAGGGGGAAGAAAAGAAATATAATCGGGTAGTCAACACATGGCTCACTCACTCGTTTAACAACGACTTTGGCGTTTCCCTAGTTTATAGATTGAAATTATTTATTAGGCTCTTCTAATTTATTAATTTAATCAATTGAAGATTTTATTAAGTTGAAAAAAACAAAAACGTAGATTTTTTTATCTCAAATGTCATATCTACTAGGAAAACGCTCAGTTGGATGCGTTGTTGAGCGAGCACCGGTACGTGCAACATGACCCGAGTACGACATTCCCATAAGGCCCACCACACAGTGTAGGCCTAACTGGATATTGACATTGTACACTTTATACTATTCCAACATCTTTGCATTGTTCTAATTCACGTCCTGCCTTCTAAAGTGTATCTTTGTAGCTTCACTGCCTCCTTCATTTTTAACATCATTTTTCGAAATATGATTACCAATAAGTCTTTAAGGTCTTGACCGATTTAGCTGAAAATTTGGAAAATAGGAGAGAATGTTGTACTTATTGACCCTGCAAAATTTCATAACGATCGGAACATTTTTATTTTTTTAATTTTTTTTAATTTTTTTAATTTTTTATAACCAACGATCGGATTTTGTTCAAAAACTATACAGCAACCCGCCTAGGTGGTATGTACATGTGTGCAAAATTTCAGGTCGATCAGAGAAACGGTGCGACCTGTATCGAAGCAGTAACAGGAAAGAAAAAAAAAAAAAAAAGAACATTCGAGCCATAAGAGTCAAGTGGAGACGATCGCTTCGCTCGCTCAATTATGTAATGTGAAAACAAACTAAGAAATAAATAAATACATAGGCCTATGCATTTATTTACTCGGATAATTTGGAATTTTCTACATTTTTATCTACGCTACGTAGACGTACAAGTAAGTTACAACTAATAATTATAGTAATGGTAGAGCAGTATAGGGGACCAAGCAGGATGTTTTATTTTTCGTAAATTATGTTGAAAAATTCGAAATTGTATTTTAGTGTTTTATTTTTATTTAACATACCCACTAATGTATTGGAAATCTGTCATTCATCGATCCATCGAAATGTTTTTGTTTTAGAGAGAGACACCATGGCATGTGCAGTCATGAAGAATGAGATAGATGCATGCATATATTATACAACTTGGGCTAAATTTGATTATTGAGAACGGATGTCCATAATTATGCATTTTTACAAACGTTATATAAACTTATTGTGGTCTCATAAATAACAGTCAGTTAATGATTGGGGGCTTATGGGAATCAAGGGCGGCTCAGGAACCTTGTAAGGGCGGGGGGGGGAGGGGTGATCGAGCGCAGGGGACTTATTTTAGGATGTTTGGTGAAAAACAAGTTTAACGTCTTTATACTTTAAAGAGCGGGTATATTTTAATGTGTCATTAGATTCACCATACAGTTTGGTATGATATCACCACGTTGCAGGGTTGTTATAATCATTATAGAATACAATTTTAACCCTCAATTTAAGAATCAAGGGGGGCATTCGCCCTTACGCAACCCCCCCCCCTGGATCCGCCACTGATGTGAATCATTCGTAATTCACGTATATCTTGTCGTGCAAAGTTTGAGTCGTAGGCAGTGGCGTAACTAGCACTTGTTTGTGGGGAGGGGGTGGGGGGACATTGCCCATGAAACAATGATTTCGTGAAATTTATGTACAGTACCCTGGTAAAATATGGAAAGGGGAGTCTGGGAATTACATTTTTTTAAATTTTAACATTGCAAATATTTCACTAGATTTTAGCGTGGTTTCGACGTTTCGTCAATAATATTATAAAATTGCAAAGATTGTCAGTTTACAAAATGTTGTCAAAAACTGTGCCGCCCCCCCCCCCCCCGTAGTTGTGCCACTGGTCGTACTCGTAAGCTCCTCACAATTATGTGACAAAGGTACAGAGTGAAACAAATCACAGGAGCTTATTATAAAAAATGAAACTATATAACAGGTAGTAACGTTATAAATATAAATCATTGGACTTTTTCACTGTTAGTTAACAAAATATTTATTTTAATGTGATATTTCGATTTCTTTTCAGAAATCTTTATCAAACAAAATTAACAATTAAAAAACCAAAAAACAGAACATTAAATTGACAAGTTGGACAGTTATTGATGTATGAAATAAAACTAATGATCTAGTGATGAAATTGATGGACAGAAACTTTTCCAAATGGCTGGATAATTAACACTAGGCACACTGATTGTATTGGCCACACATGAAATCAAACCAGCTTCCTTAATTTTCCGTGTTGTGGCATTAGACTCATGTGCAAGGATTGAAGCGTCTTCCCAATTAATATGATGATGATTTTCATAAACATGTTCTGCGAGTTTTGAAGTATCAATCTTATGTTGTTTCACATTGTTCTTGTGTTCTTTTATTCTTACCATCAAAGGTCTCTTGGTTTCACCAATGTATCTAACATCACATTCGCAAGGTATAGAATAAATAACACCCTTAGATGACTGAACCTCATCCCTAGGTTTAGTCTTGGTGAGAATGCTGCGCAACGTATTAGACGAACTAAAAACAACTCTTATGCCATACGGAGCTAAAATGCGTTTGATCTTTTCTGAAAGATTCGGATAGTATCCAATGCAGACCGTTTTATAAATCCTAGGTTTAACCACCTCAATATCTTTACTCATGTCAGGTTTGATGATATCTTGTGGAAAAATAGTCTTTTTTAACCAGTCATTTGAGTATCCGTTATTCTTCATAGCACCAAATATTTTTTCCAGTTCAATTTTTAGGCTTGTGGGAGTTGAACAGATCAGTTGTGCACGAGAAACCAAACATTTAACCATACCTTCTTTAACATGTGAAGGATGATTTGAATTGGCATTCAAATATTGATCGGCGTGTGTTGGTTTCCTGTACACAGATGTAGAAAACGAATCTAAATCTTTCTTGATGAATACATCTAAAAACGGTAGACCGCCATCCTTCTCCTCTTCAAACGTGAACTTCATCTTAGGATGGTAGGAATTAAGATCTGATAATAACTTATCTACCTTGTCTTGATCTTCACAATGAATACAGATTATGTCATCAACATACCTCAACCACAAATCTGGTTTAAGCGATGACTGTGCGAGAACGTCTGTTTCAAGAGAATCCATGTATATATCCGCAAGTAAAGGTGACAAACAACTGCCCATAGCTAGACCATCTAGTTGATGATAGACGACTTTATCAAATTCAAAATAGCAAGACATGAGAATTAACTGCAAAAGCTCCATTATTGCATCTACAGATAGAGAAGTTCTAGACTGTAGTGAACAATCAGTTAATAATTTGTTTTTTACAAGTGAAAGAACTTCCTTGACAGGTACACTAGGAAACAAATTTACAACATCAAAACTCAACAATCTAGACTTGTCACTAAATGGAACTTCTCTCAACTGATCTACAAGCTCCTTTGAATTTAAGACAGCTGATTTAATGTTATGAGTCAGAGGTTTCAAGATATTTAAAAGAAATTTAGATAATAGACTAAAAGGTGATCCCATTGAACTCACAATTGGCCTTAATGAGTGCCGTAGAATGGGGTGAATAGCAACACTTTTGTACTTTCCATGTCCATAGTAACATAACTAAGTGGGAACCAGGATTGCTAGGGTATTTAAAACGTCAGTTAGATCTAGTACAACAATTTAACACAAACAAGAAATGAATTTGTAATCAATTTTGTCTAATTTATTCAAATAATATGTGTGTTGCTTGTCACCCCTCAGATGGGGTGATTTGCAACACGTATTTATTTTATCTCATTTTTGTGAAAGTATCCCCGAAGGAGTGAACAAAAACACTTTATTCCTTTGAAAAAATATTAATCTTCGATATGAAAGTGTAGTGAAATGAAATGAAACCATAATTATCAATATTAGGCCTAAAAGCATAATTAATGAAAAAATTAATGCAATTTTATGCAAAAATTATACAAAACCACAAAATATACTGAATCAAGTAACAAAAAATAGTATAGGCCTAATAAATGTACAGCCTACTAACAATAGGCTCAAGAGTGCAATTAGAAATATTTTGTATAATGCAAAATTTGCATAATAAAAACCATACCGTTAAAACATGCCCGATGTTCAATGGCAACGGTAGAAAAACGTTTCACCATTTACAAATGTCAATGTTAACCTTAATTAAATTGACCCTGTCTCAACACTTGATTATTATTAAATAAATAAATTATATAAATAATTAAATAATCGGTTTGTCATCAATTTTTTTGCGATATGGACTCGTTTCAAGTGCCGGCAAGCACAGTATGGTCTAGGCCTAGTCCAAAATCACTTTCAGCCTTTCAAAAACTAGATCCATTTGCTACCGCATCTTAAAGCCTTTTCAAAATGCTCGAAATCGACAGGGTTGTACCGCTAACCTCAAGGGTTTGGCTTATAAACCCTGTTGCAAATCACCCCACATAACCTAAAAAGTGACAAGGACATGATATTTTTCGATTTCTGGCTTTAGGCACCTCAAAATTGAAAAATGTGTTATTGATTATCGTTAACATATAGTTTCACATCATTTATATTAAAATGTAACATACATACATCATATGGACAAATGAATTGCAAACAAAGTTTTGACAGACAATAATCACACCTAAAAACAGGCCATGTAAATTGTTATGGAAGCTAATCTCACCGCCTTGTAAAATGTACACAATTCTTGATCACAACCAAGATCAAGTTGTATACTTCCGGCGGGAACTTTAAAATACGCGGATATTTGAATTTACATGTGAGATACAGCGATCGGGAAAAATAATGAAGTTTTGTTGCTATTCACCCCGCCGTTGCTATTCACCCCATTCTACGGTAAGCCCTCCTTATGTATTTTCGGCTTCCCATAAGCATGTGGGGTTTTGGAGAAATGTGGTGTTAAATGAGATCTTACCTTAAAGTCAATGCTTTTTTCATATGTCTTGAGCATGTGATATACTTGTGTTTCATGTGCAGATGTAGGATTTTTCTTCATAACTTGATACTGTGATTCATTTTTTAGTATTAGGCTGAATTTGTCCACATAATTAGTTTTATCCATGATGACGGTAGCTTTCCCTTTATCTGCTGGCAATATAATAATTGTTTCATCCTTCTTCAGGTCTTGAAGAATATTCATTTCATTGAAAGTCAAATTAGGTTTAGGCTTTTTCCATATCTAATTAAAGAGTTTTTAATACTTGCTCTTACTTCATCTTTAGATTTGTCTTCCACGAAAATAAACTAGGAAACCAACACACACCGATCAATATTTGAATGCCAATTCAAATCATCCTTCACATGTTAAAGAAGGTATGGTTAAATGTTTGGTTTCTCGTGCACAACTGATCTGTTCAACTCCCACAAGCCTAAAAATTGAACTGGAAAAAATATTTGGTGCTATGAAGAATAACGGATACTCAAATGACTGGTTAAAAAAGACTATTTTTCCACAAGATATCATCAAACCTGACATGAGTAAAGATATTGAGGTGGTTAAACCTAGGATTTATAAAACGGTCTGCATTGGATACTATCCGAATCTTTCAGAAAAGATCAAACGCATTTTAGCTCCGTATGGCATAAGAGTTGTTTTTAGTTCGTCTAATACGTTGCGCAGCATTCTCACCAAGACTAAACCTAGGGATGAGGTTCAGTCATCTAAGGGTGTTATTTATTCTATACCTTGCGAATGTGATGTAGATACATTGGTGAAACCAAGAGACCTTTGGTGGTAAGAATAAAAGAACACAAGCACAATGTGAAACAACATAAGATTGATACTTCAAAACTCGCAGAACATGTTTATGAAAATCATCATCATATTAATTGGGAAGACGCTTCAATCCTTGCACATGAGTCTAATGCCACAACACGGAAAATTAAGGAAGCTGGTTTGATTTCATGTGTGGCCAATACAATCAGTGTGCCTAGTGTTAATTATCCAGCCATTTGGAAAAGTTTTCTGTCCATCAATTTCATCACTAGATCATTAGTTTTTTTTCATACATCAATAACTGTCCAACTTTTCAATTTAATGTTCTGTTTTTTTGGTTTTTTATTTTTATTCATAATAAACTTTTTTGTTAATAATTTGGTATTAATGCACAGCCATATTTATAATATTTTGTGAAATGTTTTTTGTCCTGTCTGTTGTGGTTTTTTAATTGTTAATTTTGTTTGATAAAGATTTCTGTAAAGAAATCGAAATATCACATTAAAATAAATATTTTGTTAACTAACAGTGAAAAAGTCCAATGATTTATATTTATAAAATCACAGAAGGATACATGGAAAGATGGCTACAACTACATGAAACGTGCTAACTGATTTGTCAAATATTATATTTTATAAAATTGCAAATGTTCAATAAAAAATTACAATCGATTCGCTCGCTATGTTTTCTACTCTCAAACAATGTCGAAATGATTCAAATTATTCGCGGTGTGTTGTTACGAGCTGTCGGCTGTTCATGGGGTGTCACGTCGCCTCTATTGGGTGTTTACAGGGCGCACTGACCAATCAGAAAACTGCGGGAAATTAGACGAACCATTGCAACGACCAGGAGACAGCCGTTTTCTTTTACTAACTTGTCAACACTTTGCTCGCTAGATAGTAGTAGCTGTTCAGCGCGCTTCGCAAAGTCGACGATAGAGAGCGCCACCAAGCGGACGAGTTCGAGCTAGGTTCGAGCGCGCACTTCAAAAATAAAATGATCCGAGTTTTCACCCACCAACTTAAAAAAATTATTTCATCCAGGCTCACAAGTATTGAATTTACAGAGTAACAGAAAAATATTGGATCCACTATGACCACCCCCCCGGCCCTTCCAAACAAAATGTCCAGCTTGTGGTTCCTGAAGGCATCCTCTACCCGAACATGTACACCAGTTAGCGGAAAATAAAGGAGCAGAAATTGATTCACCTTCAACAACTGAAAAGTGTTTTGCCTTTTGACTGCCATTTATACTATGATGCGCAGCATTGCCCAACTTAATGAAGAAAGTCATTAGTGGTTTAATGTTTAAATTGTTTGGCATTAACTTTGTAAAATTATATTCATTATTTCTCATAAAATAATTTTATTTCATTTTCAGGTTATTAACAAATAATTTAATAACATTCAATGACAATATTAACAAATAACAATGAATACAAGGTTTTTAAACATAAGCTCGCTTTGAGGTAATTTGCTATAATTCAATACATTAAATGTTCAATATTAACAATATTAGAGGGTTATGGGGACATCATAAAGTGTTTATTAGAGACACATTTTATACTAATTATAATAATTTTTGTGGGAAGTATGCCAGGGTGCAATTCATGGTGTTCAGGTGTCTAACATTTGTGTTATTGCGCGCTTTGTGTTTCTCAGCCTCCTGTGAGCCGCATTGTCCAAGGACTGAGGCTGCAAAACATCAAGCGCACAATTAGTCAGGTACACTTGTTATTCGCGGTATAATGTCCCGATAGCCATCCAATACGGTCTGCGAAAGCCTTCAATCCTTCATCAAACACCCATATTGACAATGCTCTTAGGTCCATTATTAATTACAAATATATGAAATTAATTGAAGCTTGATTTATATAAATAAAAAAAATCACATTCCTGTAGTTATATTTTGTTTGCATAATTCACTTATTTTAAAATCACTTTTTTAGTATCTCCTGAACAAACAACATTATGAGATATAAGGTATTAGTCCTTAACCATCAACATCTCACTTGTTGCAACTTGAATAATTGCTGTAGTGTTTGTTTGTTGGTTGTTGTGTGTTTCAAACTCTGTAAAATTGTTAAAGAAGAAAGGCATACATAAATAATTAATTAAGTATATTGTTAAATTGTATAGACTTTATTTATTATATTGTTTATTTTTTACAACATCCCATATTCGCGGTTAAAACCTAACCAGGTAGCAGCACGGTCGTATGCCAATATGGCCGTCCGAAGGCAGATAAAAACACGGGCTGCATAGGGAGCAAGTGTGTTTTTCATGCGTAAAAACATAATATTTCATTGTAAGCGTCAGTTCTGGAAGTATTTCTACTTTCCAGTACTTGGGTACGATGGGGTAGGACAATCACTATATTTTGTAACCCTCAGCTGCAAAATAACTAGCAAAATAAGGAATTTTATCTCGTAATTTGGAGACGTGTATTTTCAGTAATTTTAACTTGATGGCAATACCGCGAATTTCTTATGATTATTGGCCTTTACTTAGGCCTATATGATATGTAATATAATATTATATCACAGATTATTTATTTTCCCCCTCCCCCCCCCCCCCGAAGTAATTTTTTGCGGGTTCCTCGCGAATAAATTATCAAACTCGATTTGTTATTAAATTTGTGTTTCGTCTCGCCATTGAAACTTCTTAAAAAACATTGTCTCACATTTAAAAAGCCCCCCCCCCCCCCCCAACCAATGCGGCTAAAAATTTAAAGTTATAATTTATATATAGAGATGGCACCGGCCTTCACTAAACTTTATATATAGGCCTACTATTATTAATACGCATAGTTAACTAATTATATTACGCCTAGTTAAGTCCTAGAATTGTTTTGTTGTTGTTTTGGTTGAGATTATGAATAATATGAACCCATAAATAATTAAGTCTATGCATAATTATTTGTTGTTCACGGCAGCAGTTGGTACAAATCTCTTGGCATAAAAGAATAAAAAATCAAGGTAGGATAGTTTACATTCAATGCGCTGCACAAATTTAAAAACTATAATTATTTATGGACATATATTATTAATAATAAATAATAATTACAAAAATTCCATATTATATCTATGCCAATTATCAATTACACCATTAATGAGACTTGCATAATATATACTATGGTTTACAGTATCTTTGGGTTTAGAATGTTGAACCCAAAGACGGTACATAGCTCTTAGCCCGATTTGGCCCTATACCGCCTACAGCACATCATTGTAACAAATTAATTACCATTATGGTTTATTGTTTATCGGTTGGTGGTATCCATGAAACTGATGAAAGTTGTGAAAAAAATGTGTCTCAAGGAATAGGAATAGAACCGACGATAGAACTCCCATCTAACCCACAGTATTGCACTGAATAATATACACATTAGACTTTTTGTTTCTTTACGCATTACAAAAATGTGTATTACTAATTTTATGACCTTTCTTGCTTGCTAAATAATAAACATGATCGAGTAAATTCTTTCTGGAGTTGACCGTGACGCTACAATATTGCATTGGTTTAACATTGAATGCCGCCATGCAGCCGCCCGGTATCTGCCTTGGAGCAGTTCTCCACTTGACCGCCAGATGTCAGCCACTTTGCTTTTAAACGCAAATTGGTAGTTGTGTTTATACTACAATGTACTAGTCAATGGATGCAAATAAAATTGAGTTGGTTACCGGAATTATTATAATTTATTACTATTTAGTATTTTTTAAATTACATGTTTTCTAATATCAACAAAGTAAAAGTTCACGTATAATAAAGAAATACGAATACAAGAGCAACAGAAAGAGAATGTTTTGTGAATTTAATAAATCAACTTGTTACAATACACCAGGCACTTGCTTGGGTGTGCGTGTGCCAAGTATACATTACGCTGTCATGTCAGAAACAGGGCATCAAGGTGAAGTAAAGGAAGATAAAGGACAAAGGTCAACGTGACATGTTGGGTTTTCACTTCATGCTATTCGACTTCATCTCAGCTTAAAATAGGGTGGTCACATGACCATGTTGAACAAATTTGCTATAATTATCTTAAAATACAGGTCATTAAGAGGGAATAGGATACATTTGGCTGTTAACAAATAGCTATTCGATCGGCCAAGAAGCATCAGACGTAAATGAAACTTTGCAAAGTTGTCAATAAAGCATCCATGGACAGCCCTGCAGTCAGAAACAAATCACGAATATAGTCAATTTTGAAATTTTTAACAAAATTAAAATTCGTGAAAACTAATTTATTTTTTATAAATTATTTTTGGATGAGCGAAGCAAAGACTTCAATTTCACCGACCCCCCAAAAAATTTAGCTCGGGTGTTTTTTTTTTTGTTTTTTGTTTTTCCGTCTGGTTGTTCGCTCTCTACCAGCCAGAATTCATAGAAATAAAGCTTTTAAAATAAGTTTTTTACGGTAAATAATACCAATTAACAAGAAACAAAAGAAAATTGACAACAATCACCTACAATGCGTAGGCAGCAAAACAAAGCACTTGCAAAGTAAAGATATCCCACGCAAACTAAAAACTTTAAAAAGCTCATCCATCAACGCGGCGGGACTTTAGCGTTTTCCTAGTAAAACAAAATTTGGAAAGGTGTTACTGCAGAGCCCTATATTCCCACATTTGTGACATATGTTCAAAATTTCAAACGCATGCGGTGTCAGTCGTCCGAGCGAACAGCAATTTGTCTAAAACGCATGTCCTATACTCTCTTAATCAATATTAGGCATAGATATTGAATACCTATTGTAGGCTAGATATGCAGTCTCCTATACCTCCGCACAGGCGCGAGCCTAGCAAATTGAAGAGGCAATCGACCCATTTCAAGATGGCGATTTGGCGTTTTAATTGATGCTTTTTTAATGCAATAAAGTATTTTACTGGATTATTTGATATGGTTTTAGCTTGTGCAGCATGGTATTGAACAAACAGAAACAATACGAAGTTACTGCATAAGGGAATTTAGTATCATTTGGTGTTAAAGTCTAGTATGCTTACCTGTCAACCTGGCGGCAATCTTGAGAACTATTTGGGCTACAAATCGCTCCCATTGATTAACATGTCAACTGGAATTTCAAGATGGCTTCTAATTGTCACGGAAGTGGACCACCGACTGCTAATCTAGCTTACAATAGGTGTTCAATATCTATGATATTATGTGAGCCGGAAAGGAGAACCGACCCTAGGGTGACAAACTAAATTGCTAGGCAACAGGCAAAAACAGCCAACAATATGTAAAATGTTGATTTTCATTTTACGACTAACCGTAACCTAGGAATTCTCCGTAATAACTTATTTAATACTTTACTTTAAATTTTTTCAACTGATTGATGTTGTAAAAGTGTTTTTATAATCGTTTACACGGGATATCAAACTTTCGTATTTTTTAAAATTTGTACGAAGATAATTTTTTGTTAACTTTCTCTAAAATGTGGTTAACTTTGCCAATTTTTGTCCATTTTCAAAAACGTTGCGCCAAAATATTCAGTATTTTATAGCCCTCAAGAAAATGCCAAAACATGAATTCAAAAAAATTCATGCTAAGGGTCAGTTCTCCTTTCGGGCAGTGTGACCATATTAGGGGTTGCCCAACTTATGTTTATAATCATATTTTAAAATGTTTTTGGGAAATAGTTTATCGTAAACTTTGACATTAAATCAACGGGTTAGTAAGTTATTTAAGCGGATGCGACGGAACGTACGATAATTTTGTCAATGGATTGTATAAGAAATGCCTATTGCCTACAAGATGAATAATAATTAATTTGATATTAATCTCTTTTTATTATAAAACTAAGATATTGCTCAAATGCATTGGTACTTTTATAACCAAGATATAATTTCAAATTTCAACAAAGTCCTTCATTTAGAGTGAAAACCACTCTCCGGAAAGCAGGCAAGTAGCAACATATGTTCATTCAATTCACAAAACCCCAAGGAAGAATAGTTCACTTGTTGCTAATGATCTAGATTCTTCGTTTTGGCGTCGCGACGCTTCAAAGACGGCCGACATCGTTTTTTATGCTCGCGCATCGGAAGAAGAAACGGCATGTATCTAAAAATCTGTTTGTCCGATTTAGCTGAAATTAATTTTATTCTCTTCACAATAAAATTGTCAGTGTGTCTGTACAATATAAACTTTATATATAATTGCATTTTATATGTGTATAATTTTCGATTGGTACCAGAGGTATAAATTCACAGAATAATTTTTTTGAATGTACATTATAAATACTTAAATATGTTGTTAACAACATGGCTATCTTGAAATTTCATTTAAAAATTATTTTATATATTTTTTTAAATTTAAATAATACAGATGTTCTTTCTAGGATTGTCGCTTAGCTGCGTTGGCGCATGCCAACCTATGGGTAAATTACTCACTTTGGCCAGACTTTTGTGGAAATATCTTCACAATAACAAAAGTTAATACAAATAAATATTAAATTATATATTTTAATAAATATTAGCCAATATATATAATTATTTTAAGATTTTAGGCGGGTTGGTATCAACTCTCTAGGTTTCTAGGGGTTGTTGTTACGCATAATGCTAAGATTTAGGTGGGGGTGAATTATTTGCGGTTTAGCATTCTTAATAATTGTTGTCAGGGGGATACGCTTGGTGCCGTGTTTTGTTTTTTATCCAGATAATGTATTGATACAGATATATTGGACGAGCGAAGCAAAGACTCTAATTTCACAGACCACCCAAAAAATAAGCTCTTTTTCTGTTTGTTTGCGCTCTACCGGGCAATCGGCATAATATGCGATCTTGATGACAATTGGAGGAAACCTTCTAAATTTCTTAACTTAACATTGCCACGTTTTTGGGTACAGCCGAAGAAATATTTCTCATGAATATTGTACTTTTACGATTTTTTTCGATTATTAATGCGATATTTTCGTGATATTTGGCCCGCGGCAGGGCAAACGGCTACTCCGATCTTGATGAAACTTCATGCGAAAGTTTGAAATCATTAAAATTATATATTTTATATGATTTAGGGACATTTGAAGAAATATTTGTCGTAGAAATCGTATACTTTAACGATTTTCCAACGGTTTTAAATACAATATTTTCGTGTTATTTGGGCCGATTCTGACCAAACGGGTGGGGCTACAACGTTCATATTTTACATGTGCATTAAGATTAGGATGATTTACTGCCTTTTGAAAGAAAAAGTTGAACAAGTACGACAAAATTCATAGAAATAAAGGTTTTAATATAAGCCTTTTACAGGTGTATAACAAAGTATACTAATATCAAGTAACTATAGAAACTTGACAATAATCACCTATACTTACAAGAAGCAAGTCTTTGGGCCTCGAGATATTTTTCATTCTATTGTTAATTGGTATTACCATAGCAACTTATAATACTTTATAAAAATTATCCTAATTAAACAAAAATTATTTTTCAATGGGACTTGAAAAAGATAAAGAGATCCCACGTATACTAAAAAATACAAAAAGCTCATCGATCAACGCGACTAGAAAAAGCGTTCGCGACTCGGCTTAGTTATCATCATTGATTGAAGTTGTTTCTCGTAATCTTTCATTCTTTTGAAGATGGATGATGATGAAAATTTTGTACCAAAAGAACGCAAGAGACAAGTGTGTGTGTGCAACACAACAGTGCTGTCACCCAATCCATTCATATAAATCGTGGGAAACTATTCTGCACGCAGCTCAAGTAAGGAATTGGTAGATTATTCTAGAAAACGCAAAGGAGTTTCCAGAGGGATCAAGCTACACCAAAATATATATTTTTTAATCGTAATTGCCGTGCGGTCTTTACAAGTAAATCTAAACTTGAATCATTTGCGAGTGAAGTAGAAAACCATGAAGGTTGTTTGGCATCTGACAGTGTAGTTACTAAGAGACCTAAGAGATTTTCAGACAGTTGTTTCCACATTATTGCCTTCATTGTGCATATTTTGTGACAACCTTCGTAATAAAAATAAAAACAAGTTTGCACAAATGGCATTAGTATCTCAAAATTGTAAATTTGATATGAGATTAGTGCTTTGTCATCCTCTTGGCCATTACCATGGGCACTCGCAGCAGCTGATGGGACCTCCAGAGAAACGGCAAAATATAGTATGATAAAAGTATTGCACAAAGAAGCAAACATACTTGAAAATAGGGATATCCCACTATGTAAAGCATACTTAATTGATGGGATGAGTTTGGTACAGAAAATCCCAGATAATGTAAAAACGTTTGTTTTCTCGGGAGTTTAAAGACTGGAAATGCTCAAAGAGTTGACATGTATTTTGACGTATATTCCGACATCTCTACAAAAAAAATGTAGAGAGAAATAGAAGAGCATCTACAGCGTCATCATACGATATCACAAAATCACAGGAGGTCATGCTATAAGAAACTGTAGGAACTTTTTAAATGATGGTGACAATAATAATACTGTCATTAAATTGTTATTTACCAAATGGAGGAAACAAGAGTACTACAGGCCGATGTTGGGTGAAAAGGATCTATTTGTAACAAGTGGCAGCAAATGCTATCGTCTGAACTCACAAGATGCCAAGGAAGTTCATGATTTGGAGTCAACACAGGAAGAGGCAGACACATGATTACTTCTTCACGCCAAACATGCGGCAGAAGCTGGATTTTCCAGTCATTATAAATTGTGATGACACAGACGTGGTAGTTATAATTCTTTACCATGTTAACAAAATAAAATGTGGTAACCAGATTGTGAATTTAATAATGAAATCAGTAAAATGCAACAATCAAACATTTGTTAACATGACCGACTTGAATAAAACACTTGGACCTTAAGTTTGTGTTCCTTCTCGGAATGCACGCCATTACTGGTTGCGATACAGTAAGTGCGTTCGCTGGCAAGGGAAAGAGTTCTGCTACTAAACTTATTAGTCGATCAATCTCGGCACACAACACACACAAAACAAAACAAACAAAACATAATGGCACAGCTAGGGCTGGATTTTAAAATACAACCCGGAACAATGCGAGAAACGGGAGGTTTTGTGTGTCAACTGTACGAAAGAAAGAATATTGGAGATATAAACTAACTAATATACTATTTTTTTCCGCAAATTAGGGTCACATAGAATCCCAAAGTATTCTACCATGTCATAACACGCTTTATGAGCACATCAGAAAAGCGAACTATCAAGCAGGAATTTGGCTCTTGCACTTGAAC